>KN880485.1:0-130486 GCA_000934385.1 Cylindrobasidium torrendii FP15055 ss-10 | reverse complement strand
GCGAAAGGCGACTTCCCAAAGCGGAATTGCCGGAAGTGCCGGTCAAAATACGCCAGCCGTCCTGAAGAGAGTTTCTCTGTCGTTCGGTGTTTTTGCGGTCCGTGATCCCGATGTGGCGCCTGATCTCTTTCTTAACTCTCTTCAGGACGGCTGGTGTGGAGCCTGCTGTGCCAGTGGCATGCGGCTCTCTGAGTCTTTGATCGCACTCTATTGTTCTTTTCGGGCACCAAGCATGTAATTACCAATGGCAGACCAATGGAGTCACTTGTACCGACAGTGCGCCGGTCCCGTCTATGGAGAGCGTTAACCGCGGCTGATTATCGCGATGATTTTGGCTACATGGGAAGCGTTCGAAATGCTGTGATCTGGCGAGGCCGGTAGGTAGCCCTGGGTGGCAGTCGCACTCATGTCCATCAGTGTTCACTTGTAAGTTGCGTTCCTCCATCGCCCGCACAGCGTCGACCCCGGTCCAAAGGAATAAGGTGTGCATCACCGTGCGGCGACGGGGACATTGCTCATCGCTGGATCCTCTGTTCTGTTTAGATTGCGCTTCCGGGGATGACAAGCAGAGCAGTGAGGCTGAGGCTGAGGCTGAAGCTTTCATTTCGAGCACATGTCACTTCGGCCAGCCCGGAAGCTTCTTTCGCCCCCGAGGTGGCGGCACTGCGCTTGCGGGAATCCTTTTGTTCTCTTCAGATCGTGGATGGGGGTGTTACCATTTCAGATCGACTTTGATTAAAGGCCGCTATATAAGTATACTGGCCCAACCAGGGGATATGGAACACTCGCCTTTTCTGTCTTTCGCCCCTCCCCCAGTTACTGCCAGGCCACTGCCATCATGGATTGCCATCAGCCATGCCACAGCACGACAGCTTCAACACTGATGCACTCTGTCCTCGCGCACGTCTCAAACGAGGTGGCCGCCTTTGATGCCATCATTCGGTCGCGCGCCCCACGCTCAAGCGCAAGCCCGCCATCGCTCTTTGCCCTCCCGACTGAGCTTCTGCTCGATATTCGCGAACAGCTCGTCGTCTGCACTGCAAACAAGCTGGCTGCCCAATCCGAGGCTGCCCTCGTGCGTTACGAGACAAGCCTCAGCCGCCTTCTCTGCTCAGATTGTCTCCAATACTTCCAGGAGGTGTACGGCCCAGACGTGTGGCGCTGGGAACAGTTTGCAGGAACATGTCCCTGCGCCGGCCGCAACGGTCGACTCGCAAATCCACAGGCGTCCACTAGCATCACATCCATCGACCCCAAGCAGTTTGCAGACCGCACAATGTGGCTCGAGTACTACCTCTCCCGCAAGGCTTTGCGCTTCGCCCAGCGCCCACCACCAGACCCAAGATCGGCGGACGTCGTCTGGAACGTCGTCGATGGCGTTCTAGCAGAGTTCAAGTGTACACTAGTCCGACAGACGTCTGGCGACGTCTCTGTCGTTCCCAAAGATCCGCACGACGCGGCGGCTCTTCGCTGTGCCATCCGAGACCTTGGCCTGTTCGTTGAGCAGAACAATGTATTCGAACAACCCCCCGAAGCTGTAAATCAAGACACAGACTCGCCCTCAAACTACCTATCAGTTGGCCCGCCGCCGCAACGGCCGCGACCGCCAACGGCGATGGACTCAATCGTGGCCTGCGCATGGGTGCTTCTTGGGTTGCCGTTCGCCTTGGTACTCATCCCAGTGAGCGTCTTCGCTCGTCCATCCTACTTTGGACTCAGGTTTGCTTGAATTGGACCTACTTTCCTTCCTCATCATCACGACTTTTCCTTCTCATGACATTGACATGACAATGTGTAGCATATGTACCATTATCCGCACTGGCTTCGAAATACAAACACCCCGATCGATAAACACGTCTTTTCGCTCCCCCCGCATGCATCTCACTCACTTGCCTTTTCGATTTTTCCATACAACCCTGCATACAAACATGTAAACTCACTGTACTACTCATGTTGCCAATTCATAGACTCGTTGCAAGATACGAACAGGGCCGTGTACTCGAAACAAATCCTCGCTCACTTCTTTTCTCTAAGAAAGGTCAGAGCAGATTTATCCTATCGTGTCGAAGACTTGAACAACCTTTGAATTTGAAGCCCGCAAGGTCTCGACAAGGCTACATGACCCATCTTCACTTGGATGACCTTGGTGCGACTTCAGACGACTACAATGTCTCGAAGATTGTGTTGGACTCGAAATGAACTGCCCTTACATAATTATGAGCCCACCGCCGACCACGCGAGTGTCGCGGTTCCCCTTCTACCATCATGGCCTTGCGTGTTGCCGTCCATCTCGTCTTCTCGGATGGCATCCGCTTCCTTCTCGATTTCGCACTGGTGTTAGCTCGAGATCCTTCCGAAGCTCGGATGAAGCCGATAAGAATTGGCTGAATCCTGCATAACTGGGTCTCAACACAGTGGAATCGTACACTGGAAGTGTATCTACTCAAGTACTCAAATTCATTGATTTTGGCAGTGTAATTGCCAGTGATGCATCTCCGGCGCAGCCGATTTACACTTGGTCACGTCGGTGTGCAGTTCAGCGCACATACCACCATCTTATAGCACTATCCCGAGATCACACCGCCGCTCCGTCAGCGAGCCAGCATATTTTTATGTCGATCACAACGAACTGGCATAGTATGCAAGTCAAATGCGAATTCCTTGGCAGCTTTCGTTGAGTCCCTCTGTACCAACTCTGTACGGAGTAAAAGGACCTTCCATTTTCCTCCTCGTAACTTCTGTTCCGTCTCTCGCAGAAACGTAAAGGTCCTCACTGATGTTCCTTGACATCAACTCGAGTCTGTGCACTACGCTGCTGCCTCCGCCTACATCCCCGGAAATGTATCGCAGTTACAATCAATCGTTGACTTACATCTGTTCTGAGCGAAAGGGTTTACTTAACGACCTTGTTTCACTACTTTCCTTGCCTTTCAATTCCAAGGGCAATGGATCCTGCATCGCTTGTTCGATGGAGTTATTACGAACTGGATTGGCAGCGCAGGTCGTTGGAGACCCGTGGCCGGGCGGCGAACCGACGAGGCTGTTACTCCCTTTCAGGGGAATGTTAGCAGCTGTACTTCATACCACGACCACTAAGTATGTCCTCTGACTCTGCCTTTGTCCATGTTTGACACGCCTTTTCTGGGAGGTATGTGCCACGGCAAGTCCTTGGTCCACGGTTTGAGAGTGACGACAGCTGTAACCCGTCTTGCGGTTCGCCTATTCACGCGTGATAATGTAGAGCATTGCTCACAGTCTCCTGGAACCACCGTGCAAACTGAGGTTACTGTCTCCATGAAACAATCATCTTGTTGGAAGGCATTGAATTCCGTCGCCCAGTCCTGAGGCCTGAGGCCTGAGGGCGCACTTTCATGTCTTTGTGTGGTGAGAATGTCTGCTGCAGAGTCGGAAGCTTTGTTTCGTTTAACTCTGTGTACATTCTACGGCGGCGGGCTCGAGATTGGCTTAAATCCTGAATCCTAGCTGGAAGTGTTATGCAAGTATGGGAGTGCATGGATCGTGCGTGCGGAATTGCAAGCATGAGTGGGGACGAATCTACTCTGTAGAAACACAACAGAGAGTTCGGACGACCCACGTAAGTTGCGTTTATTCCATGCAACTTAAACAGTGTTGCGCATGATTTTTCTGCTCTATGACTTGTCGTCTGCTTTTAAAAGCGGTATCTGCCATACTACCACACTACAAGGGGGCTTGAGCTCCAAACAGCGGGGTTGCAGCTCTTTTGTGGCGAACACGTGGCGCAATCCGAGTATAGCAATTTCCGGACGAAATCAAAATCCGCATCAATAACTTTCTCCGACACGTCCACGTCGTGCTGCGTCGTCCTCGCCGTGCGCTATGGCCTCATTCGCATTGAGCTTCCAATCCAAACGCGACGACGAGAGTGGGCTGAGCGCATTCTACAACAACAAAACGACGATCATCCAGGAGGCGCGCGTGTTCAACGAGTCGCCTATTAGTCCGCGGAAATGCAGGGCCCTCCTCACACGCATTGTATATCTGCTATATGTCGGTGAGACGTTTGGAACGCAAGAGGCAACGGATCTGTTCTTTGGAACGACAAAGTTGTTCCAGCACAAGGATGTGAGTCGCGTGTTTGAACGTGTAGACGGGGACGTGTTTAGATGATCCCTCGCCTACAGAGTGCCCTCCGCCAAGCGGTTTATCTCGGCATCAAGGAGCTTGCTGCAAGCGCAGAGGATGTCATCATGGTCACCAGCAGTATCATGAAGGATATGCAGCCCAATTCCGAGGTCATCTACCGCCCAAATTCCATCCGCGCGCTATGCCGCATCATAGACGTACGTTGTCGTTATGCTGTGGAGGACTGAGCTCAAATAAGTGTTCTGTAGCCATCTATGGTTCAGGGTGTAGAGCGATTCTTCAAAGCAGCCATCGTTGACAGGAATCCAGCCATCGCTTCCGCGGCCCTTGTATCCGCCTACCATCTCTTCCCCTTAGCGAAGGATGTCGTCAAGCGCTGGGTGAACGAAGCCCAAGAGGCGGTCAATGCGAAAGCATCTACATCCTTTTTCGGTGCATCAAGCGGTGGCTACCTTGGCTTTGGCGGAAACGCGTCCAACCAGCAGGCGGCCCAGACGATCCAGTCCACAAGTTATATTGTACAATACCACGCTCTTGGCCTCCTCTACCTCATCCGTCAGCAAGACCGGATGGCTATTACCAAAATGATCCAGCAGTTGGGAGGGGGAAAGTCTGGTTCGAGCTCGGTGCTCAAAAATCCAATGGCGCTTTGCATGCTCATTCGGTATGCGGCGAAGATTATGGAGGAGGACCCCAAGTGCGTGGCTCTTGGCTCTCTACTTCTGTTTATTGAACTATACACAGCATGCAGCGCCAAATATTCGAGATGCTTGAGTTCTGGTTGCGGCACAAGAGTGACATGGTCAATTATGAGGCAGCTCGCATCATTTGCGAGATGCGGGGCGTGACCGCGGCGCAGCTCTCTAAGCCCATTGCAGGCGCGTTCTTGATACACAACCTCTGACTTTCGGTATTAAAGCACATTTCAGTCCTCCAATTATTCCTGTCCTCGCCGAAACCTGTTCTCAAATTTGCGGCGACCCGCACTCTCGCCTCCGTCGCCCTCACTCACCCTGCGAGCGTCGCGGCCTGCAATGTAGATCTGGAATCCCTCATCGCCGACCCCAACAGAAGCGTTGCCACTTATGCCATCACAACCTTACTCAAGACGGGCAACGAGGCGTCAGTCGACCGCCTGATGAAGACGATTACTGGCTTCATGTCCGAAATCAGCGACGAATTCAAAGTCATTATTGTCGACGCCATTCGCTCTCTCTGCCTCAAATTTCCCAACAAGCATGCGTCGATGCTTGGATTCCTGTCTGGTGTACTCCGCGACGAGGGTGGATACGACTTCAAGAGGGCTGTTGTCGACGCTATCATTGATATGATCAAGTTTATTGGAGAATGCAAGGAGCAGGCGCTGTCCCATCTCTGTGAATTCATTGAAGATTGCGAGTTCACAAAACTGTCGGTCCGAATTTTGCACCTTCTTGGCATGGAAGGCCCCAAGTCGCCCCAGCCCACCAAATTCATCCGCTTTATCTATAATCGCGTTGTCCTTGAGAACGCCACTGTTCGTGCCGCTGCCGTATCCTCACTTGCCAAGTTCGGTGTGAACTCGGCAGACGAGAAGTTCCGCGCCAGCATTGGAGTCCTGCTTAACCGGTGAGTACCCTCGAGCTTGTGCTCGTATGCATGCTCACATCGTACCTAGCTGTTTGG
Organism: Cylindrobasidium torrendii FP15055 ss-10; assembly: GCA_000934385.1. Lineage (NCBI taxonomy): Eukaryota > Fungi > Basidiomycota > Agaricomycetes > Agaricales > Physalacriaceae > Cylindrobasidium > Cylindrobasidium torrendii. The sequence goes on along the minus strand of KN880485.1, from coordinate 124,696 downwards.
ACGATGTGGACGATGAGGTCCGGGACCGTGCGGCACTCTTCTTGAAGACGTTTACCGCGCAACCACTGGCCGAAGTTTACATCAAGGATGGTATGGTGCTCTATTTACTCCGTCATTCCTCAAGGATTTACGTGTCCTAGATTCTGTATTCTCTCTGGCCGCACTTGAGTCCAAACTCGTAGCTTATGTGAAGGACCCCGAAGCTGCTGCCGAACCGCTAGATGTATCTGCTGTCCCCAAGATCAGTCGTGCACAAGCGGCACAGGATGCTGCTCGTGAGTGGCTGCTCCTTCTGTACGAGGGTAAAGCTAATCCCGCGCAGGTCCCAGTACACTCGACACCATCGGAGTGCCGACGACTTCAAAGGTGTCTGACGCCCCGCCACCACCGTCTATCGAGGAGACTCGCTCCGTATATGCTGCCCAGCTCGCAGCTGTGGAGAACTTTGCGGACTACGGCCCCGTAGTCAACAGCAGCACTAGCCCGGCACAGCTCACGGAAAGCGAGACGGAGTACCAAGTTACGTGCGTTAAACATATCTTCAAGGAGCATATTGTCTTCCAGGTGGGTTCCATACTGCCAACCCGTCCAAAACATGCTAACCGGTTACACAGTTCAATGTGTCGAACACCCTTCCGGACACCGTGCTGGAGAATGTGGTGATCATCATGTCCCCACAGTCAGAGGACTGTGGGTTAACGGAAGATTTTATTCTGGATGTTCCAAGCTTATCTGCCGCCTCATCGCCCAGCATCGTATATGTATCGTTCACCCGGGATTCCCCTGAGGAGTATGCAACAGCGTCCTTCTCGTGCCTCATGAAGTTTGTGAGCAAGGAAGTGGATCCTTCGACTGGGGAGCCTGAGGAGGAGGGCTACGAGGATGAGTACCAACTAGAAGATGCTGAGCTCAGCGCGGGTGGGGACTACATTATCCCCAGCTACACAACGTTTGGTGCCGAGTGGGACAGGCTGCGTGGGGGTGCGACCGCGACCGAGACGTTTGCGTTGTCAGCAATGGAAAGCTTGAAGGGTGAGTGTATTTCATTGCTGTACAACAGCTACTGACTTCATTGCGCAGCGGCGTGTGATTCCATCATTGAGGTGCTAAACATGGAGGCATTGGGAGGCACAGAGGCGCCCCAATCGACGTCGGTGCATACCCTGAATCTCTCTGGTATTGTGTCCGGGGGTGGGGGCAAGGTGCTTGCTCGCTGCAGAATGACGTTCGCGAAGGGACAAGGTGTTACACTAGAATTGAATGTGCGAGGAGAGAAGCAGGAGGCATGTAACTTGGTCCTTGCAGCTGTAGGCGGTTAGAGCTGTATGTAGTGTTTGTCTGTTTTATGGTATCGCGCAGAATGGAACATGGTCCGTTCCGGATGGATGACTTGCAGTGGAACGAGTGGGAATAAGCGGGGAGGCGTAGGACGGAGTGAAGTGAACGCCGGCATGTTCGCAAACGGCACGTACTGTGCGGGGGGAGTACCTGGGGCAGATCTACATCAAGACTTTGTGATTAGCAATTGTCTCGGAATCGTCTCATTCTGGTCTCATTCTTCTGCTTCCATAAAGCTCCCTTCAACTTTGATGTGTCTGCCTGCGGATCTTGTCTTGTTACTTTGAAGACCTCACACGATGCCGACTACTACTATGCTCGCGTCGCCGTCATTGCCGTCTGCGCGCGTGATTCATGTTGATACGCGGGGTGCGCAAATATTGGAAGAAGAGTCACCGGAGGTGTGTGTCCCGCCCCCCGCTGCCTGGCGCACCATTGATCCTCAGCAGACCAGAGACAGTCGTGGAATATACCTGCCCAACCACATTGAGCCCGTCTCCCACATTGCCGTCGACGTGAGCAGTAGAGTCCGCCTCAAGTTATGATCTGTTGACGTCCCTACCCCCAGGTCGGCGGTTCGCTAGCCAAAGTCGTTTGCTTCACACGGTCTCCCGATCCACCGTCTTCGCCATCGGTGGTAGCCACGGCTGGCTCTAGCTCCCCCAGCAGTCTTTCTACCCCACGATCGCTGTCCCCACCAAATGAGCCTGCGTCGCCATCGGGCTCCCAGTCCAGCTCTGGCATCAAGCTCAACGGTGCACTAACACCGCTTGTATTGGATGCAGCCAATGGTACTTTTCTAAATGGACTGGACGGCACTGGACTGGCACGCGACTCCATGCTTCGACGCACGTCCCAACATTTTCCTGGCGGCTCCCTTAACTTTGAGCGGTTCGAGACGGACAATATCCAAGAATGCGTGGATTTCATTGAAGAGCTCATCGAGCGGTCCGCTGCACTCAACGGTGTGCCGCTGGCGGAGATGCGCAAGGGTGTTAAGATCATGGCGACCGGCGGCGGCGCTCACAAGTTCTACGAGCTCTTCCACGGACAGCTCCAGGTTGAAGTTCGACGGGAAGACGAAATGGGGTGTCTTATCGAGGGCCTCAAGTTCATTACTCTCATCCCGGACGAAGTGTACTACTTTTCGGACGAGCTCATCCAGTCTGTCACCCATCCAAACCCACGGAACGGCGTCGACGGTGTATTTGAACGACCGAGTCCGAATCCCCCATCGTATGCGGTTACATTCGAGCATAATCCAACTCCACAGCTACCATGCTTGCTTGTGAACATTGGTTCAGGTGTCTCAATTATCAAGGTGGATGAAGACGGCAAATTCGAACGTGTTTCTGGCACTAGTCTCGGTGGAGGGACACTCTGGGGTCTTCTCAGCTTGCTGACGCCCGCGACGACTTTCGATGGTGTGTTTCCCTCGTGTTCGTACTTGCCGTCACCTGACCCTACATGCTGTAGAAATGTTGGCGTTTTCAGAGAATGGCGACAACGCGTCGGTAGATATGCTCGTAGGAGATATCTACGGCCAGGATTACTCAAAGCTCGGACTCAAGTCGACAATGATTGCCAGTTCATTCGGCAAGGTGTTCAAGAAGGGCAAAGAGAAGAAGGTGTTCTCTCCAGAGGATATCAGCAGAAGTTTGTTGTATGCTATCTCGAATAACATCGGACAAATAGCGTGCGTTGTTGTCCTGCCCTTAGTCTCTCCCCATTGACACCTTTACAGATACATGAACGCGGAGAAGTACAACCTGGAAAGGATATACTTTGGGGGTTGCTTCATCCGAGGTACATATCCAACATTCGCCCAAGATGTACACTGCTGATCATGCTGTCAGGCCACGCCGCTACCATATCAACATTATCCTACGCCATCCGTTTCTGGAGCAAGGGCACCAAGCGCGCGCTTTTCCTTCGACACGAAGGTTTCCTTGGGGCCATTGGCGCCTGGATAAAGAATATCACGCCGACAGATGAAGAACAACAATGACACTGCTAAGTTTCCGCTGTATCTACTACAACCCAAACCGTCTACCCTATATCCTGCCACCTGCTCGTACTACACTATCCTTATTTCAATGGATACATACCTATTGCATCTTTGTCTCGAACACAACTGCTGAATTGTGTCCTATGCCGGGCCGGTAGCTTCAGCTCCTTCCTGGGCGTCCACGCTATAGAGGGCACCCATACACCTAGGCCTAGAGGCTAGGGTAACGTTGCTTTGTGTTATACAAACGCGCACTACGGATTTGAACACTAAAGATGCCAGCCAGTGTTGAGCGGCCAGGGAGTGTACCGCGGGACTTGGGAAAATCGCCTAAGTAGTAAGCACTAGATATTCGAAAACCATTCTGTATGCGCGGAGCCCGTAGCTAGTTATTTGGCGCGATGGCGCCAGCCTTGAGCCAGCTGCCAGAGTTCCAACCCCGTGGGGAATAATCTCTGCGGGCCGATCATGCCGATCATTACTTTGTTTAGTTTGTTTACATAGTCTTGCGCATGGATTACTCTTTTGTTCGCAACGGGTTCGTAAAGACATTTGTTGGGCGGCGATAATCGGTAAAAAGAGAACAATACGCGAAGCCCGCCAGAGATAGCTACACAAGCGCCTTGGGAGTCTGAGGAGAGGCTCGTAAATGCAGAGAAGCGTATCGTTTCATTCTTTCACATTAGATTTATAGATAGTGAAGTGTGAGAATGCCTTTACACGCGTATCATTCGGTGGCTTATCCTGAAAGGGTAAATCGAAACCATTCAGGAAGCCAATTGGCTTCAATGTTGCGAACAAGTGTGACATGCATGCTACTCTGCGCACAGAATCATATGTAATGAATGCGCCTGCCACGGCTCGCAATCTACATAATGGCGGCTCACAATCGGTCACTGTGTGTCCATGCGGATGCTACGAGTCTAAGTCTCATATACATTATGATTTGTTGATTTTGTTTATCGACAATATGGCACAATGAGGTGTGGCGCAGATATTGCCACAGGGGAGACGGAGGTTGTTCTGGTTCCGCTCTAGCAGGGTTCGAGCCCGGCTTCTGAGCTTCGTCCGGGATCTTGTCTGGACCGTGAGTTGCATACTCACCCTATGGTTATAGACTGGGAGGAGGCGTTGAGGAAGCGTTTGAAGCCTCCTGAAGAGGCGCGTCGGTGACGGCGGTAGTGACCTCGATAATGACCCTATCGCGATCGAGAATAGAGCAGTCGTTCAGAACGTCAAGGACGGCCTCGAAAGCACCATCAGATATTTGACCTGCATGGAAACGCCGGGGGTGCAGCCTCAACGGGGCAACGTGTTCGCCGCCATGCTATCATATCAGGACTATCAAGTGCACCGTGCATGAGTGATGTCAAGCGCGGAAGCCAGGGTATAAAGCGAAAGTTGAAATTACGCGAGTGAGGGGGGAAAGGATCAAGTGTGAATTATGCGCGGACTCAATGCCGACAGCAAGCCGCCCTCCCGCTCATTGCTATCGCGCCTGTATTGCTCTACAGTACGCCTGCTGGAGCACGCTATTCCCCTCGCTTGGGGTGCAATAAACTCGGTGTATGTTGCTATGATGCAGTAACCCCGATTTGGGAGCACATGGGATGCTAAGGGCTGGATGCTATACGTGGTGTGATACGAGAAATTGGATGCATAGCCTTCTAACTTAGCATTTTGTAATAGCATCTAATGTACAAATAAGACGGACGAGTTTGTGCGTTCGTTATACACAGGCAACGGATAGCAGCGCCTGAGACAACTGCCAGGGACGGGTGGAGATTGTTAGAGTGATGACGGGGGAGAGATCGATTAAAAATGTATTTTGAATTTTCGGATACTTGCATATCACCTTTGTATGGTCAATTGCTTACCCCATCACGGCGTGAATACGCTTCAACTTTGGTTTCGACCATCACCAGGCAACTGAAGACCGCTTCAAGCACCGTTCGTCGTCCACACTGTCCCGCCATGCCGCCTGTTGCATCTGCAGACCGTCCCAAGAAGCCCCGCAACAGGCATTCGCCGCAACAGCTCGCTGCCCTCAATGAGCTGTATGAACGAGACGAGCATCCCGCGCTGGAGGCCAGGACTTCGCTAGCAGAGAAGCTCGGAATGTGCGTTGTCGCGCTCGCTTTCTTTCAATGTTGGGTTTCTGAATGCTGCCGTGTTCGCTGCTACAGGGAGACCAAGACAGTCAACTCGTGGTTTCAAAACAAAAGGGCAAGCACCAAGAAGCGCTCAATGACTGTCAAGCCCACTGCACACGAAGTTGGGCGCGTCGTTGTCCCCAGGCCGTCCAACTCGGCGTCTAGCTCGTCTACACCCAGGCCCTCTGAATCAGGCGATCATGCTGACCTGGACGACATCCAGCGCCTTGTTCCCCGCATTCTGCCCGAAGACGTCCCCCCGCGTGCATCGCATCCATCTCTCGACCTCGACCGGACAGTGTACTCGGACGTCGGTGTTGCCCGCCGCGTACGCCCCCCGCCGCGAGCCTCCAGCGAATATCCCGACGAATACAGCTCCAAGCGCCCCGTCCTCGACGCAGGCAGCGGCATCCGTACCGCTGGAGCCATGCCAGCCGATTTGTGCGTTGTCTCTCTTTCCCCGACTTTTTGAGGCGATCGCATAATTCATTCTAATTCTCGTGCCTTCCATTTTAGGCGTTATCACACCAGTATAAAGCAAACTGAGGAGGACGTCAATATTCCAGAGGAGCCCCGTGCATATGTGCCACTCCCCCCTGCGAGCCGCCATCCGTCCCTTGCGCTCCCTCCAGCGAGCAACCATCCGTCGCTACAGCCAAGGACAATCTCGAGCACAAGCGCCAGTTTGAGCAGTGCCAGCCAGCGCCGTTCGCCCAGCGTCGTATCCACCACCGACGAGCCGTCTTCATCAACCACCCGACGTTCTCATCATGCCCGCCGCGGAGAAACACCGTACAATCTGGCCGCGCGCCTTCGCCGGTCACGTCCCGAACCGCAGCAGCTTGATGCCCTTCGGGAGCTGTTCATGAAGAACCCTACGCCGACCATTGAGCAGCGTTCGGCGCTCGCTCTCGACATCGGCATGTCAGTAACTTAATCTCCTGTCTGCCCGGTACTTTGATCCCCAAATGCTCATTCGTTTCACAGGGATCTCGGTAAAGTTACCAACTGGTTCCGCAATCTGCGCCAGACCTCCAGGCGCCGCGCCAAGAAGGCAGAGGACGACGACGACGAGTACGGCTACCCATATCCCCATCGCACCTCGTCGGGATCCCGCTCTCCCAGCCCGTCCGTCGATTCGCTCATGGAGGACGCCATGATGATGGACGACGATGAAATGCATGGCGACGGCTTCAGCGACGACGATATGCAAGAGGCTGTGACGCCGTCTCCGCCAGCTTCGCCTGCTCCAGCAAAGGAACCCACCCGCAGTCGTTTTGACCTCAACAGTCTCAGCGCTTTGGCTTTGGACTATGCCGAGGGCGAAAAGGCCGCCATGAAATTCTCGAGTGGCATCAAATTCGAAGATGCGTTGTTGCTGGTCAGCTTCTCACAGCAGTATGTGCACTAAGACGATGAACGTACGCCCCCTTGCCCCCACGCATTGCTCCATCGGCTGAATGGATTCTAGCCAAAACCATGCTCTACTCTATTAGCCGGACTTTGCTACTTCTTCTCGTAATGCCACCTCGTCGTCCTCCCTGCACCTCCACTCCATTTCTTTATTTTGTGCTCGCACTTTTATATCTGTCAGAGCCTATATACATAAGTTACATACCTCGCTTGTGGCACAGGCGCACCCCCCGTTTTACATGCATACGTATACATAACTTAAGTTTTCTTCTTGTTCCTTCTGACCCTTGCACCCTCCTTCGCTCCTCCTCTTGTAGCATTTGGAAACCCGTCTGAAGAAAATGTGAATCTTTACCATACTGTACATCTTGTCAAGGAATATTTGGATGACCACCGAAGGAGCCGTGAGGCAATATTGGACGAGGTGGGGCTGTGAGAACGAGGGTGTATGTTCGGCGTGATGTGCCTCGCATATGAGGACCCTCCTCATGTCATGAGTCCAGGAGAACTCCTCCTAGCTACTCCTAGGCTGACAGCGAGCGTTTCGTTGATTCCGCGGGTATGTCGTTGTCAACAGCTCGTACTCAGGCGGCTCCTCAACTATCCGTGAGATCGGCTACGCGGATTGGGAAGAGAAGGGTATGGTGCGCACGTGCGGCGACGATAGGTCGTCCTCCCTGGATGCATGCGCCGTGGATATCTAACTTTGCATGAGACCACCCCTTGCCTTCATAGCTTTGCGCGATTGGGAGAGAGTTTTCGGGCCTGCGGTCGTTGATATCGAAGGAAGACCACTATCCAAGCGGCGCGATGCTGGTCTAGATTCTCCCCCGCTTCTACGGCAACAGAATATCCTGCTGCATGTACTTACATGCAACTTGAGCTGGGAGTCCTTTGACTAGATTCGCTGTGAAAACTACCTGAGAATGAGAAGTCGACTTCTGCGCAGCTGGACCACTACGGTATATTGATTCAACTGGCACTTATTATTGCATTCTGTTTGAACTTCCGCTTTCAAGATGGCTACCGAATGCTAGAACGCAGCCATGGTCAACTCGACCATAATGTGGCGGCTTGGCACATGGCTCGGGGCCTTGCTCGATGCATCACGTGCTGATTTCACGAAGCGTCACACTTCCACCAGCGCAATGGCGCATCATGATGCTACTTCGCTTGTCTTCTCTGGAATACCAAGCTTAACACTACAAGATGTCGAGATGAAATACGCGGGAATCCCTATGGACAAACGAGTAGGGCGCCTGGAGAGTTGGGAGCGACTGGAAATTGGCGCTCTGGACAGTGTGTCTCAAGTCTCACCTATGTCAACTCGATTTGCTAACAGCTATCAGTGCTTATGGGCGAGGTCAGGAATGGATCATATAAACACCTTCCGCCAGATATTGCTCTCATCGAGACTTATATCCCGCTACCAGGTTCGTTTTCCCATCTGCTTGTCGCTATCGTCTCATTGTCATCGGGGGAATTCTTTAGACACCTGCAAAAGGATTATCATTGGGCTTTTAAAGTCAGAACACCTGGCCGAGGAAATACCTGGCAAAGGCGCAGGGAAGCCGCGCTACCGCTCTCTCTCTGAGATCGTCCCGGACCTCATCACTGACACCAAATTCAATTCGGAGATTCGTAGCACTGGTGACAAGACAGGCGCACTGCTTGTACAAGAAGAAGCCGATTTCATACGGAACACCTGGTCGGAGGAGGTGGTCGAGAAAGTCTTGGAAAAGCTCGGGTCAGCAGAGCTTCAGAGATTAGCGAAGAAAAGGAAGCTTGGTGTTATGCAACCAGGAAAAGGTACCTCATTGGAAGCTAGAGTACGTCTCAGCTTGTCACGCCCTCACTGGAAGCGCACTTACTTGCAGCAGAAAAGGTTCTTGATTGCGGAGTTGTTAAAGTCTACCAGAACGCAATCCGTCCTACTATTTTCCCCGGTCAAACAAGGGGACGCCAATCTTATTTCCTCACGAGACAGTGTACTACGCAAACAGGCTATTGATGAGCACTGTCGCTCTGAATGTTTGACGAATTCCCCTTTCCTGCAGCACACAGTCTGATTCTCCCGAGATAGGTCTCCGCATACGGCTCAATCCTTTATTCCTTGACCTTGTCTATCAAGTGGTCGCCATCGCTGAACGCAGGTATACTGGCCCTGTCAGTTTTGGCGCCGCCGTTTCTGACCGACATCCTAGAACGAAGAATCCGCGTCCCTCCGATATCCTGCTGCCAGCCATGTATCGGATACTTCATGAAGCAACTCCAAATATACTATTCCCTCCAATATCCATCAAACCACCGGACGAACCGCTTTGGTTAAATCAGCCAGATTTCCTAGCATTTCGCCGGGCACAACAAGCGGAAAACCTTGGTATTCATTTAGTCTCGCACCATTCTACCTGTGCAACCTCCAAGGCGCGGAGTAAGGGCAAGAAGAAAGAAGTACTCGACGACGCGGACGTGGGGCAACAGCTATTTGAGTTGCTGCATACAAGCGTACAACGGCTGTCAGAATGTATGAAGAGTGCGCATGATAGATTTTTGATGCAACGAGCCCCGCCCATCTCTGAATATCTTGAAGCTGGTGCGACGATTTTTTTGAGATATCCTTCGGCACTTTCTGATGTGTACTAGGCTCTGTCTATGCGCGCTTGCTTCTTGATGCCAGCAAGTTGCCTATCATTAGCGATGAACTTCAGGCCGAATGTCTGGAGGCTTTGCATGGCCAATCGCGATGGCTTCAGAGTCATCGGTGGCAGTGGAAATACAAAACGGTCAAAGCTGAAGTCCTATACATCGAACTTCAGGGGTTATTTCCATGGCCAACACTACCTCTGGGTAAGACTCTCATGTTCCTTTGGGCCGTGTGCTGATCTAGTTGTAGTCTATCATGCAGATTTCGTCCGATTCATTCGCGGATATGAAAAGCAGACCAACTGCACCGACAAGTTTGAAGGGTTGGCTCTGGCACCTTACGGCTGTACAAAAGCCACTATATACGTTGAGCCCTCCAAATCCGAGACTGATGCCGACTATAAATTCAAGCACGACAAGGCGATTCGTGCCTATTTCTTGAACCGTGATTTTGACGGAGTGTGCGCGTCCTTCGCTAATGTGCTCCGGCTGTGAAATGCTGACTGTTTGTACAGTGTGATCTCCCCTACTATCATCTTGACTTTGTTTGGTTTGCTCTTTAGAGATCAAATCTACGCTACCTACCCTGGCGCTTTCTCCTCGAAGTCGCAGATTGCACCATACGACATTGGCTGCCTGATGGCTTTACGGGGGAAGGACTTCCGACCTCGCCTTGCTTCCATCACTGACGGCTCAATTGCCAACGTGTTGAACGACGACGAATTTTGGAATCCTCTCCTATCACTCGTCGGTGTGGATTATGTCAATAACACCGAAGAGGATGTCAGACATCTCATCCGTGTACGTGAGATGGCTTTTTACAACTACTCAGTGTTGATTGCCTCCAGTACATGGACAAACAAGCGTTGGCTGGTGCATGCAAGCTACTCGCTGAAGACTACCTCCATCGGCTAGAGGGGATCCCAGAGGTCATCGCCTTCCGGAAAGACGGTACTAAGACTGCTTTTGCCGTCATTGCGAAAGATGGGTTGGAGGCGCAGCAAAAGGTATGTAATACTCGGTAGTCCAGTTTCCTCGTGGGCTAAACTACCCAGATGTGGCTGGAGGCATTGCAGATGGCGCCTGGGGCGAAGCTCAGGACGCAAGAAGAAGTCAAAGCATACCGCATGAACATGCAGACGACGGTCCTCTCTATTACATCGAAAAAGCCTAAGCAGTCGAAGAAAAGGAAGGACTCGGCTGACTATACTTCTGGAGACGACAATGACGACGCACCGTTGTCACCGCCGGCGAAACGAACGCGGCGGTCGACGAAAATCTCAGAATCAAATTGAAGTATCTCATGTATTGTATCTGATCTGATCTTTTGAGCTCTCTTGCTTTTGTTTCGAGTTATTACTGTAAATTACCTAACAGCGACAGAAGAGGGCACTGTACATATACCCTCCCTTTTCTGTCGAGGGCTGCTTATGAAGTCCATAGGATATGGTGTATTTCTACAGTGCTTTGCGATTCCCTGGCTTACAAGTGCGCGTCAAGATGCGGTCGACCTCGAGATCAAGAAGAGTTGTGCTTTAGCTTCAAGGTTGGTTCATAACTCCCATAATCATGACGCCTACCTCAAGCTCCAAGACCTAGTGTGCCTTCGAGACAATGTCAAGAACGACCGAACTCACTGCCAACGACTTGAGTCATTCAGATGTAAGCACTTCAAGGAGCAAGACACTGGACAGTCGACCGATGTCGAGCAAGTGGGATGCGTCGCTTGCCGCTTGCGCGAATTCAACAAAATGCATACACCAGACATACAATTCGAGCTAAGCTTAGCAACCGTTCTTGACCTTTGCAGGCTTCTCTTTTTTTTTCTCCCCTTCTTACATCCAGTACATCCCATTTTGCACGGCAAAAGGATTCGGCGGCATGAAATTACGCTTCCACCAATCGATATTTTCGTGGTTGCTGTTGATGGACATCTGGTCAAGGTCGGGGAAGTAGAATTTCACGCGGCTGCAAAGGAGCTGAGGGGCGTCAAAAGTGTGCATAATTGTAAGTCATCGCTGAAAGAACGTACGTCGGCGTAATACACGGGGGCGGGAATCTTCACGGACGACGTTGATCGCGCGTAGGTGTGACAAAGCATATAGGTGAAGTGCTGAATTGCCTTCTTTGCTTCGCTATCGGTGTATGGTTGGTGTGATGCACGGTCGGTGCAGATATGAAAAGAGAGAAACGCACGCGGTGTTGCCTTGGAAGAAATTCTTGAAGATGTCATCGTGCAAAATGGTGTAGTGTCCGGGCACCGACGCTGGGAGGGAATGTTTAGTTGAACGTGGATGGGTACGGAAATACTAAAAGCACCCACTTCCTTTGAGCCCTACCTGTGACTGCAGGAAGAAGTCGTCAAATTCGGGTGCTGCGAGAGTATCTAAACGCGACGTGAATCATCGATCTTCCTGCTTTGAGAAAGTTGACCGCATACCAGCGTCTACAACAAATCCGGCTTGGCAATTTCCAGTCTTGTCGGCAGGTCCTTGTCCCGGTGAAAAGCGGATATGATGTCGCTTTGTGACCACAACGAAGGTGACCTCCGGACGATAAGGTACATTGTGCTGCCCGTAAAATGTGTTAACAGCGCCTTGCGTAATGTAAGTATAAGTTTGGGTCCTGAGGCCTGCGCACTCACCCATAAACTGCCTGTCGAACTCCTCCGCCTTGACCTGGGACATCTCACCCTCGGACACCCCATCACGGTAAAAGAAAATCACTCTCGGTAGCATCTTTCTATTGAATGCATAGTAGTCCGTAAAGCATTCCTAGAGGACTGATCAGCTCTATCTAAGAGAGATACAACTAGCAACCAACCGTGACCATGGCGCCGAGCTCTTCGATGACTTCTACCCGACGGGGTTGAACGCGCAGCCTACCCGTGTAACGTGCAGCCCAGGGATCAAGGGAGGCAACCACGGAGGCCATTGATGGGTACATGCTCCCAGGTCCAGGGTGGCTGACATCCGCACCTACATTGAAGGTTAAGAAAAAAGCATCATCCCCGGGAAGACTGAATGTGCCTACCAAAAATCATGGACGGCGAGTTCCCCCTCCTGAAGAATTCCATCGACGGATCCATCGGAGAGAAGTTCTGACCCCCGAGCTTTGGATTGATCCTACGAGGGTGATGAGGACTGCGTAGAGAAATCAGGCAATCATTCAGCCCACTTGAGAATGAGATTATTGAGATATTGATCCAAACTTCGCTCGTTCGAAGTCTCTTGCTTGCTACTCCATCGCTATCGTTGGTGAGCACAGAGTGCAAGAACTCAACAATGCTCTAAGGACTCACCACACACTGAGTGGCACCTCCGAGTTGGACATCGCCAGTTTGCTTCACAGTGTTGTAGAGGCTGGGTGCGTTATCCGGGAGGATAGCTACAAGGAGTCTTGGTTTGGGCGAGTTGACCAGGTTCTTCAAGGCTCGGTACTTCTCCAGTAAAACCTACATAGCACATAAGCAATCCGTGATCATGACTGGAACCAGGAGCGCGCGCACATTGGCTACGTTTCCATGGGGGTTCTCCCCGAAGTGAAATTGGGGCTGGGCAACGAAAGTGATACCACGCTGGTTCATGACCTTACACAAAGTATTTGCGAAGGCCGCCACTTGATTGGGATTTTTCGCTCTGCTGAAGTCCACCACAGACATCAAGATTTCCTTCGCCGGCGTCATGAGCGTCTTCCCCATCACATCCCACCGACCGGCCTACCAAATTACGTCAGCAGTGGTTCATGGTACTCCGACAGAGCGAGCTACATGACCCGAGTTTGTCTCACGGGGTTGGTTGAATCGGATATCAGGTCGAGTGAGCAGCACACCAGCTGCATCAAGAGCGCGTGGGTTGACGGCCACACCAGCGTTCGACAAGAATTCGGAAGACCCCAGCCCCATTGTACTCCAGCCGTCTTGTATTTTCTGGAACTTATCCCGTGGGTTTCTCGGAACCCCATCCTTACCAAGGATGTCCTGTATGACCGTAGAAGGAACTTGGCCCTAGTACACCAAGGATGAGCGACAATACAAGTCGGGACATAATAATCCCACCTTGAACAACTGTTTCTCAACAAAGAGACACGACATGGGAATAACGGCGCCAGACTTGGTTTTGATACCGAGCTCATTGCGCTGCACCGTCCGATTGTACGTGTGTCGAAAGTATTCCTATATGCATCTTAGGTGTTGTATACGGTTTTCATGAGCTGGCGCACATGTACTGCCCAGGTCCTCCCACTCTTGTCGTCGAACGAGACGTCTCCGACCGCTGGAACTAGCCCTGATACATTCATCGTGCGTTTGTTGCGACCAACTTCGCAGCGGACTTTGAGGCCGCGGAAAATGTTATCGAGGTCACGAAATTTGGGGTCCCCCTTGGTCATGTTAAACAAGGCGCGCTGGTCGCGAACGTCACGATAGCTGCTACGAAGATATCCGAGGCAGAAGTCTTCGGCGGGTCCCCCCGCAACACTTTTGCAATGTTCATATGGAGTGCGAGCTGAACGAAGAGATAGAAACTCACACGACCCCGATGGCGGTATCTACATTCAGGATGAGGCCAGTTGGGCTGCGTGTGAGTCGCACGGCCCTATGAGATAGTATTAGCGACGAATAATTTATGGTCCATTCAATGAAAACAAACTGAGAGAAGCCTGGCCACAACTGGAAGACTCTGATTCTGCTATAGATTTCTAGGTTTTGTTAGATTCAATATGTTCGATTGTGCAAACAAATCAAAAAACGTACCCCGACCTGGAGGAGGGGTCATAAAATACGAAGTGCCCTTGGCCAAGACGTTTGAAGACCTACAACGAGTGAGCTGCATTGGAAGAGAAGTTCCTAAGAACAAAGAAAGTCGCTCACTCCCTCGAAGCACCTTGGACAGCTAGTGTCAGCATGTTAATAATTGCCGTCGTGCGGCGGATATCCTCAGTCGTTGGTTTGCTCCCTCGGTGCATCCAAGCCGCTTTCGCTCGGTTCAGATCACTGCGTACATATTCAGCCAAACATACTAGGGGAAAGCGAGCTTAGTTAAAGAGCACATACTCAAAGTTGATTGTGTTGACAAGTGTGACGACCACCGTGACCTTCTTGAAGTGCTCAGGACGAGTCGCATCGAACGGCATCTAGGGGTATGAGATAGTGCAATGTGCCAATTCGAAAGGCTCACATCATAAGTGTAACTGCTCTGGGTCCCAAATGGCCGGGGACTGAAGATACTCTTTCCATCGTAAACTAGCAAGGCGTTCTACTTGAGTGATTAGCGAAAAATGTCGACGGAAGTGCGTACCACCACGAGCGGCGAAGGTTGCAGGATCAACCATTGTTTGGAGGCGATAAATGAGCTCCATTGCCTTGCGCCGACCGATAGTGATGGGTTGATTGGGCTTGCGGGGAGTCCAAGATGCAGCAGGCGTAATGACTACAATGATAAATGTACTCAGACAAGCAAAAATAGTCTTGGAAATAGAACATACCAACTAATGATACAGACTTATTAGCATAGCGCTTCGATAATGGCTAGGGCATTGGTACGCACCATCGTAATGGTATATCTTGCCCGTAGGATTCCAGGTGAGCTCGAAAGCATTCACAGTAGCTACAGTGTTTCTACGACGCTGAATTAGTGCCCTATAGCCAGCAAGCACCCTCGCATTCGGGTCGTTAGACATGGGGGCGTGAAGGTAAGAAGCAGCAGTCACAGAATCACGGTGGTTTCTTATCCTAGTGCTGCAACTGCCGCCGCACAGACCAGATGACATCAAGGGTTATGCATCCTGGAAGCATACAGGCTTGCACGTTGGGTCAAAATACCAATCATCGATTCGAATCGTTGCGTGCACAGAGCGCCACCTAGTCTGCTGAGCGAAAGTTGCTGCATGTCTGAGAACATGTGAAGGCTAGTATAATCGCTTGCGCGTTCAATCACTGGCAACAACGCGCATCGAAAATACGACACACGTACGTGGTGGCCCATGGAGTTCTCCGATTGCAAGTCGACCTTGAAGTTGGGCTCACGGTCCAAGCCCGACTTTACCCCACTCAGCTCGGCGCGATTGCAAAGCGTTCCCTCCCCCGTACCCAAAAGACCTCAGACGACTACATGCAGCCTCTGAGGCTGTCGAAAGACAGAAACAGCGCCTTTTCTATTATACATGTTAATTACCTATAAGACGCACCCAGTATCCACACACCGCGCAGCGTAGTACAGAGTAAGAAAGAGCAACACAAAATAAATAAGTACGTCGCGAGAGAGAGAGAGGAGGGGGTAGCGCCATGGAGTACGTTAGTAACAAGACTTGAGTAGGATGCAAGAGGAAAGAGTGCATCGAAGAAAACAGCGACCGTAGGTGTATCCAAAAATCCCTGGTTAACGAAAGCAAGTAGATAGCGAGAGAGCAGCGAATCAACCGACGATTAATCATCATCTATGGATTCCATCGCCTCAAGGAGAAAGTCTTCTTGGTCGTCCATGTCGTCCTCGTCATCTTCGTAATCGGAAAGCTCCTCTGCAGTGTTCGCCTGAAGTTCCGCGGCTGTGACACCCTCTTTCAAGGCTGAGCCGACCTTGCGTTTCTTTCCTGATGGAGATTCGGTGTCAGACACAGGCGTTGTACTTCTTGATCGCTTCCTTTTCTGTGTCCCAGAAGTACTACTTGTTTTCATATCAACAACCATCGGAAGAAGGAATAAATGTTGCCAGACCTGGCATCGCCCTCTGATTCTTCACCGTTTTGAGTCTCACGCTTCCCGGTAGGCGAGTCTGATACTGGCTGTGACGCCGGACTCTTTGATCTCCTTCCTTTCGGCGTCGGAGGACTGCTGTTTTTGCATTAGATACAAGTATAGACGGTGCGCTGCTGCTCGTGTTCACCTCTCATCTTCAGTAGCCCAGCCAGTCTTTTCAGGCTCCTCTTCATCGTCATCGCTTTCAGCCATTGCCTCGTCAACTTCTTTATCGGTAGTCGCCCAGTCGACGCCAGAGAGCAGCAAAGTAGTGGGCTCGTCAATCACATCCAAAGGGTGGTGCTTGTCCTTGGAAATCACGCCGTGTGTAAGCGCATCCAAGCGCTCAGCAGCGGCTGGGTCAAGTAGGAAAGGCGTTTCGTCGGCTTTGCTCCAAGTATTGACGCATTCTGAGAGCCACTGCGGCCAGACGACCTTGATCCCCCGGCGAAGAGCGTTGTTGACCTTCTCGGTCCCTTGCTGATTGATGGTCAGCATGTAACGATGATAGAGCAGTGAGAAACCACCTTTCCGGCCACAACATGTGTGACTTTACTCGATAATTCAACAGAACATTGGGCCCCGTACGCTGTAGCCATTTTCCATATGTCCGTTGTGCGAGGTTCAACGTCGAGAGGGAACATGCTCGAGAAGACAATGTTTACACCTCGCAATGCTTTGGTGCGCATGAAGGGAATTATGTCCTATGTCGATGAGATTTACGCGCGCAGGGTCCGGAGGTGACATACCTTGACGTTGCAGACTTCGACTCGACTTTCGCCGCCTTCTTTGAGCAATCTATCGTACTCTTTGTAGAAACGCTCATGGACTTCTTCAAGACGCTCGATAGCGAGTTAGCCGGGTATGAATGGTCAAGAAACAAGACAAACCTGTCGGACTCGTTCCAGCTCGGTATCATCGTTCTTGAGTAAAGCCTTACCCTTCCGTCCGGGGCTTTGTGGCGCCTCGGGCGTCGTGGCTTCTGATAGTCCACCACTGGGATTAGTGTCGCCCTCAGCACCGAGTTGTTCCTGCGCCTTGGCAAGGGGCCGTTCCTCAACCTGAGCTTCCAACGCGATGGAGTTCTGCGTAATCATAGCTTTCTGCTCTGCTTCAGCCGCAGAAGTTTCTTCAGGTGTGGGTGATTGGGCAGTCTGCTTGGGTTTAGGTGGAGAGGCGGGGGAATTGGGTATAGACTGCTTAGGGAGGAAGGCTGAATTTATATCGCCAATTCCGACGAAAAAGTCATCTGAGCGCACGAGGTCAGTCTAGAGGCGGGGAGGAGCGGGCTGGATAAATGTACATGGTGCTACCTTCACGAGATTCGGACTCCATTCCCACACGTCCCCACGGTCATCAATAATCACCACCATGGAGGTGTCTGTGGGGAATAGTCTTTGAAGGCTCTTCGAGGTGAGACCTAATATATGGTTAGGTGACGCGGGACAATAAAATGGAAGAACCTACTTCCACTCTCGTCGCGACTGAGTATACGACCACGAAATATGCTACCATCTGGATCGATGGCAGCGCAGACCTTCTCCGCATAGGCACGGGTGCCCATAGTATAAACGTGCATTTCGTATTTGAAAGCCATGTCTCTTAGAAACTCCTTCCATCCTGGTCTGCGCATAGTCAGCTTGGCTATTATAGAGAGAAGAATTTGTAACACACCTTGGCTTGATAAAGTACATGCAGCCATCATCCTCCACAGCCTGATTCCGCTTCTTGAACTGGCCGACCACCTCATTACCCAGTCGAAATTCGCGTACATCTTTCAACGCCTCCCAGTTGGGATTGCACTCATCCTCCGTTGCATTCGGTGACCCTGGCGGTGTGGTACTTTCTGTGGTTGCCCTTGCTTTCTGTCTCTCTTCCCAGGCGCGGCCTTCCGCTATCCACTCGCCTACCGTTGGGTCGACTGTTGCATGCACCATGGTCTGGTCAAGATCCACGATGAGGGAAAGCTTTTTCGCTTTAAGCAGTTTGTTCGCGCTCTCGCCCTCGATGCGCACGGCTTCTTCGTACGAGACGGTCGGTCCGTTTGCTTCATGTGTTATCTGAATGCTCGCGCGCGCCGCGTCGGAGTAGTCCAAATAATCTGAACTAATGGACAGTCAGTCTGAAGAGCAATAGAAATCAACTAGACGTACATAGTCATATCCTTCCCACAGAAAGCACAAAGTCCTCCATGTTGGATCGAGTGTTTGCAAGGTTCTCTGATGACAGTAGCGCCCTTCCGTTGTTTACTCGCCCTGTCAATGACATCCCCGACCTTGAAGTTATAGGACACGAGCTCTCCTTCCAAAGTTGAGTCCCACGTCCCGAATCGCACCTCCGCTATTTCGCCTCCGCGGGGTGTGTACTTGAAGGAATAGGTGAAAAGTCGGGTCCCCCGGCATATTTTCGAGTTGAGCGGCGCGTCAATTGTAGCTATACGGATGGGAAAGGGCAAGATTTCGGGCAAATCCACTTTTGTAAGCTCATCCATGGTGTTGAGGTGATGGTCATAAAGCAAGCTGTGCCGAACATGGATCAACCGGCATTGCGCGGGTGCCTGCCGCCGGTCAACAAAAGAGACGTTCCAAAACCGGACAACGCCTTTGGCAATTGATGGCAAATTGATGTTGTGGTCTGAGTTTTATTGTCTTCGCATACTTATCTATATCTCTCAAAAGAACGCCCCGAAATTTTTATCGCGTTCTGCAGTCAAAAGCAGGCACACCCACCAGCCGTAATCCAAGAGCAAACCTGCAGCTCGAAATCAATAAGAATACACACGCAGAATACATAATTATGGTAGCCCAATGGTCAAGACAAAGAGTTGGACTTCAGATCACCGGAACTAGTAGTTGCGTCGGTACCGGTGTGATCGGTTTAGTTCAGCAAAGTTCAGCGCCTCAGCGCCTTAGTGGCACCTAAGCCCAATCGACACAAAAACACTCAGCTAGGTCATGGAAGATTGCAAATGGATTCCCTGGTCATGACTAGTAATCTTCGCTGATTGCGGTATTACGGGTGGAAGACTACCTAGATAATAACCACCTCTTCGTCTCCCGGCCCTCATCAGAAAGTCCCCGATCAGCTTGTGGAGGTTGCGCCTGCCAAAATTTGGCACACGCAACCTCCACAAGCTCTCTCGCAACCTAGGTCGACTTTCTTCACAAGTTCAGTGCGCTGGGTGACCGCACAAGTTCACAAGGCGCGGCAAGTTCACAAGCTTGTCACGGATGTGCTGGACAACGGGAGGTCACACGATGTCACATTACTCCGTCTGGCGGTGCTGCGCGTTGACTGATCGGACCATCCGTCAACGTCCCCGACACCATCCCGAGCCCGCGCTCATTGCCCGCCTTTTTTTTTGTAGGCCACTACAGTGGTTGGTTTTGAGTTTTTAAGAAAGGATTTTCTTTTAAAGTAGATGCCATAGCTTAAATACACCTATTCCTGTAAGAGTGATACCCCATACAATGAAAAAAAATTCGAGTTTTTTTATGACTGGCGGGACGGCGGGTAGCGAAGAGCGGCTGCTGGCGGCAGCGGCATGATCGACTCTGACGTGATCGAGGACTTTATCTCTACGATGCTTGTGCCCTTGCTAGCTTGTGAGGTTGCGACAAGCTCACAAGTCCCACAAGCCCGCAATTTCTGAGGGAACTTGCTGATGCCTCGATATCCCTCAGTGCTCCATTCCGTACCGTCTCAATCACTGTGTTTGACTTATATCCTGCCAATGCTGACTTTTTTTTTTTTGCGTTGAGCGCCTTTGGTTGCGAAGAGGAAGTAACCCACGCGTTCAGTCCGTCCCCGTTCGGTAGATTGTACGTTATAGCGTACATGTAGGAAGAGACAGTTTGCCATGTAATGCGACAGCTTCGATTCAGGGATTTCCTTCCCACCCCTTCATTCATCGAGGCAGCGGATGCCAGTTGCAAGGCCCATGAAATTAAGGACTACAGGATATTTCTTTTATTCGATTGTAGCAGGCAACAGACACGAGTCTGGTCAGCTTTGGGCGCGACGCCGACAACCAGCGTCTTCATAGTTAGTAGTATCTAGAGCATCTCTAATTCACGCTGAGCCTCAGAAAGCGCGCGCTGGGCTTCCATAACTCGACAGATTGCGGCCTCTTTCTTCTCTAAGACTTTTTTCCATCGACGAATTCTCTCGTATTCACATTGGAGTTCCTACATAGCCCACATTAGCGTTGCAAATGAAGCACAACTGACAGTCCATTACCTCTGCAGAGATATCGGATGGGGTCGAATCGACGATGGTCGGAGGAGGAACAGAGGTTTCTGAACGCATCCGGGTCTGCTTACTAGGAAGCGGACCGTTTTCTTCTTCCGAATCGTCTTCGTTGACACCGACGGCGGTCGCCTTTTGTAGGAGTGCTTCCTCCGCTTGTAATGAACTCCTTTTCCTTTTCGAGCGTCGTGGGCTTGTGTCCGCGGCGTTCGCATCTACATCTTGAATGTCTTTGTTGTTATCACTAGCAGCATCGTCGTCGTCTGTGTCCGCACCCAGGCCGAGTTGGAATTTAAAGCTCGCAATTGGTTTGCATTTCTCCGCCGAATGAAGAGGGTCAAACTGATCGATGTAGGCACTGTGGTCGAGATTCTCTAAATCGTCTAGGGCCATGGCAAGCGCAGTGGTATCGACTCGGTACACCATAGCCCACAAAGCGCTGGAGGCTGTTCAAGCAATAAACATCAAAGTTGGTCAGTCTCCCAGCACAGAACATGACTGACGCTTTATTTCGAACGGTGTGAATCTTGTCCGCAGGTTCTGAGTAATTGGATTGCTGGTGTCGAAACTGCGCGTCCCCTTGTACCAGTTCCTCCTCGGGGTACCTCTGCTTGTGCGATAGTATTTGATCACAAGTCCTTCTTTGGGTTCGAGCGTCGTTCTCACTCTGGGGATAAATCTGACGAAGAGCCGGCAGTCGCCTCTCTGATCGATTAAACGGGTCAGGATGTGAGAACGAGAATACAAGAACGTATTATACCTTCACATACTCAGTCGCATCCTTACCTACATTGATACTCATGGTTGTTCCACCTCTGATGCTGTATGTCCGAAGGCCCTTGCACTCCAGTGGCGTTGTCTTGGAGCTGCTGGACGCTGAAATCCAGGCTTGGAGCCTATCTCCGCTGTTGGGCAGGGTGTGGACAATGGGGTACATGGTGATCAGAGGGAAGAAAGTAACAGCAAACCAAATAGAGAAATATCAATATATCAATCCTCTGGCCGAATGCATCAAAACACTATTGCAGGATACGCCCTAGATGGGCTATACCCATTTCCATTCATTCGCCATTGCGTAATGCTCCTTGAAACACTTGTGAAATTGTTGAAGAAACAAACAACGGTCTATAAGTGCCTGCAAGGCCGCAACTGGTCCCAAAATGTATACAAATAGTCATTAACACGAACGCGCATGGTATACCAAGACGGAAGCATGCCACCCATAGCCTGAGAACCACCTCGCCCTCCTACTACTAGTTAAGTAACACGGTCCTATCATTGCACAACCATACGCGACGCCCTCTTTCCACCAACATACCCTCAGCATGAGGTAGAGGAAGAAAGGGCAATAATGCAGGTCGCATGCCAGCAACGGGTGTGAAATGGATGAGGGGTGGATAAAGAAGAAAAACAACAAAGAACGTGAGGAGACGTATCGTAGGCACGACGCATGGTCAATCCTAGCGAAATATATATGCGTACGAGGTTGAGGGGAGGGAGTAACTGTATATACAATTGCAGATAACAACTATGGTCGCAAGGGGGAAAGTGCATCTTGTAAACGAGTCGGTAGAGGAATCAGGCAGCTGGTACTGGACACCGCGAATGCAGTGCTGTGTCCCAGCTTGAAAGGAAAAAAGCGTCCATATTGGAAAATCACGTCAAGGAATGGGTGAGTGTAGGATGAAGACGTGATGCGGGGAATCGCCTAGACTGCGGCGTGAAGCCAGGGAAAGTGAATGAGTGGATGCAGAATAGGCGCTACCGGGCGTGCCCCAACCGGTATTTCTGCCACCACTCCCCGGACTTGCGCGCGCTGCTTGGTCTTGGAGCGACCGGCGGCCCACCAATCTTCATCATCTATAAACCTCTCCGTTCCTCCTCCACTCTGAGCAAACCTTTGCACCTGCCTTCCACCCCCAATTGCTCAGCTCCGGGCCCAAAAAAGCACGAACACCACATCAGATTTGGGTCGTTTACCAGGCATCCTCGCGACGACCTCCCCTCTGCTGGCCAACAGCGCCTGCGCCTCCCTGACGCGCGTGTGAACGAAGCCTGTGACGCACATGAGAAATGACCCCGGTAAGAATGATGAAGATGCAGACTCACATGCGGTCGTTGGCACGGTGGTCGTCGTCCTCCTGGACTACCTTGCGGCGACCGCCCTTGGAAGTGCCAGCAGAGCCATCATCCTGGGCGCCACGCTGCACGCTCCAGTCGAATACGTAGTCGTACTGATAGCCCTCGCGGACAAACAGGTCACGGAACAGCTTGCGGAGGTAGGAGTAATCGGGCTTGTCGTCAAAGCGAAGCGCGCGTGTGTAGTTGAGGAAAATACCAAACTCGTTCGGGAACCCGCGGCAGAGCAGGTCAGTTGGCGTCGTCATCTTCTTCTCCATGATCCGGTCGTACTTCTGCTTCTTAGTAGCCGCCTTGAGGCCCTGCCATGGGAGTGCACCGCGAAGGAAGTACATGAGGATGTATGCCAAAGACTCAAGGTCATCGCGACGAGCCTGCTCAACACCCAAGTGGGTATTGATAGATGTGTAGCGGGCGGTGCCGGTCAGGTTCTTGTTTTCCCTGTAAGGGATGTGCAAGTGCGTCTTCGGATCTCTGAACTTCTTAGCCAGGCCAAAATCGATGACATTGACCTGGTTGCCGCGCTTGCCGATGCCCATGACGAAGTTGTCGGGCTTGATGTCACGGTGGATGAAATTGCGGGAGTGAATGTACTCGACGCGCGAAATCTGAGAGAGATCAGTACCGAACGGAGTGGCGGGTGGGTGTTGACGTACCAGCTGGTCGGCGAGGAGGAGGACAGTCTTGAGACTGAATTTGCGGTTGCAAAAGTTGAACAGATCCTCTAGTGACGGGCCAAGGAGGTCCATGACCATGGCATTGTAGTCGCATTCGGTTCCAAACCATCGCACGAATGGAACGCCTACGCCGCCCGCGAGTGTCTTGTAAACCTTCGACTCGTATTCAAGCTGAGGATGTTTTGCCTTGACGGACTCAAGCTTGATGGCAACCTCCTCGCCCGAAATAATGTTGATGCCGAGGTAAATATCGCCTGATACAACGTGAGAAGGGTCGCGCTGGTCGATGGGGCGTGCGACGCACCAAAGGAGCCAGAACCAATCTTTTTTCCTAGGCGATATTTGCCGCCTACTCGCAGGTCGAGTCTCTGAGAGCCGCTGTCCGCCATATTGTGAAGCAAAGAGTAAAAGAAAGCTGAGGGAAAAGCGTGGTGGTGGTGGTGGGAGGAAAGGTGCGTGGCCGGGCCTCGGACATTCAGGTACCCCACTCCGCACACTTTAGTGGCTGTGCCCGATCATGATCCCGCGGGTTACCGAATCAGCACACATTGCTCGTCTTAATTGGTCAACCTATGTACATATCTATAAGATCGTGGGGAGCTGGCCGACAAGCGGCGGGAACAAACCGTCGAAGTAGCACAAGCTCCATCATACGGCGAATCAATTTATTTTCACACCGTCTGTGCAGTATCAACTTGAAAGTACGTATACATTCATCATTAACTATTGCATTGGAATTCCAGTACCAACAGCACATATACAGTACTTCCGTCAATATGGCAGTGTGTTGAGGGTGGTTGCCCTGCCGCATGCGCCTGCGGCGCACGCTCTCGGGCAACATGAGAGTGCAGTGTGGCGGCCACTGGCAGGGTTTTGGCAGACACATAAGTAAATACGTAGCAGGTACATACAGGGACGATATTTATTGGTTTATACAGAACAATGACGGAATTATGGCTTTACTTCACAACCATTGATAAGGACATACGCGCTGAACAAATCTGGTGTTGCCGCGAGCTGAGTTCGAGGCTCGAGCTGAGCTGAGCGGCACTGCCACGATCACTCGAGTGCACTCGAGTTCAACTCGAGCTCGATCAAAAACGTAGCCAGAAGAGCGCCGCCTCATTCACGTTGCGCTCATGGTGTTTCCATTGCAGAAACCAGCCCTAATACTGACAAGACTTATTTATACATATTATCAACCAATCTACAATGCAGGCTTGGCAAGTACTAGTCCAAGCGGGTCAACTAGACCTTTGGGTGACTGGTCATTACTTACGCCTTCAACTCGGACACAGGATTGCGCCAACATAGTGAGTTTTGGTTCTCAGCGCTTCAGCTTGATACCCCGCTACTGTTGCTATCATCTAGAGTGAGAAGCATCCTATATCGCATGGGAATCCAGGCGGTCAACCAGATGTTGAAGGCTGGGAACAGTGACGGTCCCCAATGCCGAGGTGTTGCTTTGCATCACTCGCATAACACATTAATTGTGCTGGTCGGCAATATTGAGCATAATCAGGTACCTGAACAACCCAAGTAGTAGTCCCATTGAGTGACAACGAGAACGTGTCAACTAGGGTTGAACCTGGTTGAGCTCGAGCAATGATGAACTGGAAATGATAGATTGGGACATAAACCACAGCTCCCCATGGCCTTTCTTTCTGACAAAAGTCACAACTTACAAAGTAAATGACCTTCTTGACTTCTGCCTCTCGCGTTCATGTACTTAAGCCACAATAAACGACAAAGGTTTCCAATAAATCGAAAGATAGTAAGCATATTGGTGCTTGGACGTAGTCTTGCACTGTTCTCTCAGTGGTCAAGACTCAAAGAGCGCTTGTCGCGGCGCAACGCGCCTGACTGATCGCGCTCGAGCAGCTCGAGCTGGTGGAGCCTCGAGGTAGCTCGAGTTGCTCCACTTGCCTTACAGGGTTTTGCAAAAATACCGCGACATGCGGATTCGTTTTTTCCTCACACGTGGGCTCTTCGCGTGCCAGGTCCCGTCCACGATGACCATTTTCGAGTGCGATTTCGGGAGATCGAACTTGTAAATCGTCATGGCAGTGTGGGGCCGGCCGCTCACTCGGTTGCTGCTGCCGCTCCGTGGGCGCACAGGGCGGGATTTTCCAGCGGCTGGAAAGGATCCGAGATATTGTTTCTTCCCGACATGCCGCTCATTGGGGCAAGCGATGTCCGCGGGGTGGACAAAACCCGAGTAAATTATGATCGCATCTCTTTCCCATAACCATAAAGTAATCCTGAAAGTACGAAATACAAACCAATTTTTGTGCAATGTTGAACAGCATATAGCAATGGAACTGGAGCCAGTGCGTCAATATGAGCAGCTCTCAGATGAGAAGCGACGAAGCATTGTCCGATGGCGCTATGAAGAAAACCTGCGGGTTGATGATATTGCAGCACTTGCTCGCTGTGACCGGTCAAACGTATACCGAGTTCTTCGACTGTACCACGAGCATGGCCAAGTACGGGATCCATATCGTCAGCAGCGAGGGCGGAAGCGCGCAATCGATATGATTGGGCGCAATGTCATGGTCTCTGAAATATCTGCAAATCCTGCCATTCACCTGGACGAGCTGCAAACTGTTCTACTTGAACGTTGCGATATTGACGTCTCCATTGCCACTATTTCTCGCAGCCTAACCCAACTCCAGCTGGTCTGGAAAATGCTCAACCCCATTGCTCTTGAGCGCAATCAACGCCTCTGCGCTGCATGGATTGCCGAATATGGTGGCTTCCCGCCTAGCCATTATTTCTTCTTGGATGAATCCAGTGTTGACAACTCAACCCTGCAACGTCTACATGGTTGGGCGCCCATTGGTCTCACATGTGTCCGGCGCTCTACCATTGTGCGGGGGGAACGATTCTCCATTCTCCCTGCCTTGTCTTGCAACGGTATCGAGGCACTCAGTGTCTTTCCTGGCTCTGTCACTAAAGAACTGTTCGTATCCTTCCTGGAGACTCAAGTTGTAAGATAACCTTTGACATGCTTGGTATTCTGCGCTTAATGTTGTTTGACTCTAGGTCCCACTCCTCTCACCGTTTCCTGGACCACGAAGCGTAGTAGTGCTCGACAACTGCGCAATACATCACGATGCAGAGATCCGCCACATTGTTGAAACACTTTGCTCTGCGAAACTGGTCTACCTACCGCCATATTCACCACATCTCAATCCGATTGAGCAAGCATTCTCATCGGTGAAGGCATATTTACGGCGACATGAGGATGAAATACTTAACGAGGATGGACGGCCCTGGCTCATTGAGCAGGCAATTGCAGAGGTTTCCTCAGAGGATGCGGAGGGATGGATAACAAACTGCGGCTATGCATGGTGAGGCGCGGCGGCGGTAGTAGCTATGTAAACAAATTCAACAAAAATAAAGTTTGATGAGAGTGGACAATGACGCAGACGCGCAGGTAACAGGCAACAAGCATAATCTTTATAAGTACAGGATGTAGAATCAAGTCGCCGCTCCCCACAAGTACCTGAGTCTCTACATTCCTTGTCGTCTTGCTGGTACTTTTGCAACCATGAACGCACAAGCCCCCATGATTAGTTCATTGGACTTCGCGGTTCCCCCAAGACCATCCGACCATTGGCTTGAAAACCCGGGCTGGATAGGTCAGTCTGACAAACCCATTGGGTCCATTGCGCGTCTGCTCATTTGTCCTTTCTAGATGGTGCCACGAACCCCGCCATCATGTATCATACCCACGAAGAACTGCTTCGGACACTCCGACACTGGGCACCGGAATCGCCGCATATTCCAGATCTTGAGGCCCGTATTCAACGCATGCACGCGCAGGCCCAGGACCGAGTTCGAAGACCCCACCACCATCCCCACGAAAGCCCGCATCCTGTCAATCGTCATTTGGAAGTTCATCCTGATGCCTACGTCGAACCCGCCGCTGAGCCTGTTCAGCCAACTGAAAGTGCGTATCTCGATGTAATATTTGTACATTGTTCTGATTGAAATACAGTACCATGGGCTGTCAATGTTGTGCTTTACCAGTACATCGACGAACCACCAAAAGCTGGTGTCCGTGGCCGTCTGCAGCAGTCGCAGCCCAAGAAACGGCCCGTTGGAAAGCCTGTTGACATGCATCTTGCGTCGCTGTCTCGTGCAGAGATCATTGGGAAGGCATATGCGGCTCATCACTTGGAGGGCACCTACCGCGTTGGCGTTGAAGTTGGCCCTGGAATCCGCATTCTTTATGCTGGATCGTGAGTATCTTGTGTAATATATCCATTTGTCTTTTTTTTTCTTATTGTCTCTTTTTAGAGGCAGCAAATCAACGGCACCACTGATTGAGACCGACGCTGATTTGCGTTCAGTCCTCACACCACTATTTGCGAAAAAGAGTCGAGTGCAGGTCACCCTTGAACTCGACGTCGACCACCTTGGTGCATTTAGACTAGCAAACGTTGTACGTTGTTTTACCGCCTTGCATTCTATTTTTCAACCAATTATACAGCCTGCTACTGCTCCGAATCAAGTGGACAATGGCAGTGTCGCCGGAGGCAACGTTGCAGTCCATGGAACAAAGGTATGTGGTGTTTGCCGGCGTTGAGTACAGATTTTTGACCAGATTTTTCAGGTTCCCACTCTCGGCGGAATGCCAATCGAGTCCATCTTACACGGTGACATTATCCTGGCTCTTATGAAAGAGTGGAAATGCGACAACGCTGAGCATGCTGGCGAGAATGGCTGCCCCGGATATTGCTATCGGGATGCGCTCGGGAATCATATTGGTCTGAATTTTCCTCGATTTCGAGTTTGGGCGGCAGGAATTGTATGTACTATGTTTTTACCTTCCATTCTCGTTCTCGAACTGATGTGTTTTGGTTAGGCCAGTCACCAGTACACGCTGAAGCATCCACCACCAACGCAGGAATTTGATGGTGCTCATGTTGGGCGCAGCGGCCCTAAGGCGCGCGGGCGAGGAACAGCCACTGCTGCCCCAGTACCAGCAGCGCCGCCACCCACATCCTCAGCAATGTCAGAGGCTGTCATGGGCTTACTTGCGAAAGAGTTACTCGATGACCGCCGCCGCCGCCGCCGCCATGATGACTCCGACAATGATGGCTCGTCCCCTCCACGTCCTTCCCGCAAACGTCAGCGCCATTCTTCACCCCAGATTATTGATATTCCGTCGTCTCCTTTTGTTCCCGACACTTCAGCGGCTGATATGCTTGATGTCTGCCTCTCCGACTTCAAGACTCGCTACAACATCAATTTTGATAATTTCAGGGAGGTCCTCCTTGAAGCTGAGTACACACCGGACATCATGTGTGATGTAGGTCTCGAGTCTCTCAAGGCCATTATTAGTGCGCCCCCAGGCCAGATTATCAAATTTTGCAAGTTTTGCAAGCACTGGACAAAGTCTCAGCGTCATTGATTTGTAGAGTTTGTTTACTATCTGTAGTCCCATATTTTACGTCCATGTAATCCCTAATAGTAATTCCCAGTGAATAGTACCCACCCACCCAGCTTGCCAAACTTTATTGCCCGATCATGTTTTACTCGGGTTTTGTCTGTCCACCCGGTGGACACTGCTCACGCCAACGAGCGGCGCGTCGGGAAAGCATAATTGGCGGACGGGCGCCCGGCGCAGCATCACATGGCAAACTCGGATCTAAGTTTCCAGCCACTGGAAAATCCCGCCCTGTGCGCCCACGGAGCGGCAGCAGCAACCGAGTGAGCGGCCGGCCCCACACTGCCATGACGATTTACAAGTTCGATCTCCCGAAATCGCACTCGAAAATGGTCATCGTGGACGGGACCTGGCACGCGAAGAGCCCACGTGTGGGGAAAAAACGAATCCGCATGTCGCGGTATTTTTGCAAAACCCTGTATTAGACAGCTCGAGCGGAACTCAGCTCGAGCCTCGCGGCAACACTGGTACGTGACTGGTACCACAAAGATTCGAAAGGCAGGCAAAGTGACAGGCAGGCAGATCGTGTCCAGGAAAGGAAGGAGACATGTCCAGGAAAGGAAGGAGACAAAAAAGGAAATAGATGATTAGGTAATCCCGAAACGGGTCATCCAAGAGCGCCCAGAAACAAACTTTTCTCCGCTACGCTACGGTTTGTTAATCTATTGTCATTTTCGGTAATAGCAGAATACAACATAACATAACCTCGCTTTGTATCCCAGAGTTTCCATTCACCGAGAAGCGTTACTGTAAGTCCTAACAAACTTACAAATGAACGACTTTCAAGGTGCTATCTTAGCCCCAGGGTCAAAAGACCTTATATCGGACGCCGTCGCGAATTTGCGACATCCTTTGTCGTCGTACTATACAGTGTCGACTACCCGTGCCAGAACATTTTACATGAATGCGGTGTATCCTGCGTATGGGAATTTTGCCCTACCAGGACGCAGAAGGACTGATCAGAGCTAACCAAGGCCGTATATCTGTCGGCACCTGCTTGCTTAAAGCAACAGTGTCAGTGGTGAAAGTGAAGAAAATGATATATTGATATTTATGTATCTAATGCTCACAATGCCATCACATTGCTCTATATGTCGTATCACAATTCGATGAGCTCGAGTCATGACAGACTGCATCTTGTAATTTCGGGTGTTGCTAGGAGTTCTGGGCGGCGTCGCGCCGGCGTTCTGGGTATCGGCGCTGTAGGACAGTGGACTACACCACCCAGCGCCTGTTGTTCACTGCCTTGAGTTCCTAATGTTTCGCTCCAAGCGTCCGGAGGTTCACGATGGCAAGTTCTTTAGTACCCTGGTGCGCCGGAAGGCAGAGGCATGGGTTACACGCGATATGGAAACTCACCGGCTGGGCTTGCCCGCCGTGGGCGTGTCGAATCAATGTTAAAAAATTGGCAGCGCAACGTCTACAGGTCTCGACCTGGACCAATGGAATACAAGGCCGAAAAGGGAGCCTTATCTACTCACAACGACAAATACGAAATCGCCGCGACAGAGAACGCACTGCGAAGAAACGAGAAGCGAGTCCAGAGAAAGCGATATCACTTGGACAATGGTGGTGGGGAAGATGACAAAAAAGGATAATTCTCAGGTGTTGATGCCAGCCGACTATGAGGATATGCAGGCAGACACAAGGAGGATGCTGGCCCTTGGTCGGTCAATTTGTGGTACGCAGACCAGATGTTCATGCTGACTCCAGCAATACTTGCACTGCTATCTGATGAGCCGGGTATGGACCTAGGGATTGAGGCGGGGCACGAGAAGCAAGGATCTCTGAAAGGGAACAGGATGCCTGTCGGGCGCCTAGAAGCGTGATTCTTGCCATATGCAATGATCTGCGATGCAGGCCTTGAGTCAAGGCTTGAGGCTTATGAATGCATGACGGTCTGCCTGTGCGATGCTACATAACAAATGGAAAATTATTGGTAGCCAAAGTGGTAGCGAATGGAAGGCTCGACATCTCAAGGAAGCAACCAGAATCCGGAATCTGGATAGTTGCCTAGTGACTAGTGACTGGCGAGTGGGAAAGACGTGAGGGCTGTGTTGATGGCGGATTTCAATCTCCGCCGCTATTGTCAGCCATTGGCGCCTCTGCTGTTATTCTACATTTGCCTTTATATAAAGGTGATCTATACCGCCACTTTCCTCTAGCACCGTTTCCCTCCGTTTCTTCTTTCCTAGTGAGTGCATTCAACATTGCGATGCACGTAGTCCGGAGGGGCGCGACCGCAATGCACCGTGCCATCATTGGTCACGCTTGAGGCTCATTTCGATGCCATTTCACCCAAACTGCTCCTCAACGACAACATGAAACTATCAATGCGACACGCCAAGCGTTCATTCGATGGGCGAAGGGTCCTAGGGCTCTTCCGCAATAGCCGATGCGCACAATTCGGACTTCCACAGCCTCTACTTACGTGTGGTACATGCCTGCACGAACACCCTCCGGACCTCGTAGCTTTCCCTCTCACGGCCACCACTGACAACATTATACAGTCCTTCATTTTTATCCCTACGAGATGACCGAGAGCAGTTCACACAGGCTTGATTTGCGAGTAGGCGGCAAATATCGTCTAGGGAAAAAGATTGGCTCTGGCTCCTTTGGTGCGTGGTTTCTCGGCTCTGACGCGCCGCTTTCCTTACCTTCATCTAGGCGACATCTATCTCGGCATCAACATCATCTCTGGCGAAGAAGTCGCCATCAAACTCGAGTCCGTCAAAGCCAAGCACCCTCAACTCGAGTACGAATCCAAAGTTTACAAGACCTTGGCGGGCGGCGTCGGCGTTCCATTCGTGCGCTGGTTCGGCACCGAATGCGACTACAATGCAATGGTCATGGACCTTCTAGGCCCATCCCTAGAGGATTTGTTCAACTTCTGCAATCGCAAATTCACCCTCAAAACAGTTCTCCTCCTCGCTGACCAATTGGTGTGTCGCACAGTATCCACCACAAATTCCGTCCACCACTCATAGTGCAGTCACTCAGATTTCACGTGTTGAATACATTCACTCGCGCAACTTCATCCACCGCGACATCAAGCCCGACAATTTTGTCATGGGCATCGGCAAACGGGGCAACCAGGTCAATGTCATCGACTTCGGTCTGGCCAAAAAATTCAGAGACCCGAAAACACACCTCCACATTCCCTACCGCGAGAACAAGAACCTGACCGGAACAGCTCGCTACACATCCATCAACACCCACTTGGGTGTTGAGCAGGCCCGTCGTGACGATCTGGAGGCGCTTGCCTATGTCCTTATGTACTTCCTACGCGGCGCACTACCATGGCAAGGCCTGAAGTCGGCGACCAAGAAGCAGAAGTACGACCGGATTA
Organism: Cylindrobasidium torrendii FP15055 ss-10; assembly: GCA_000934385.1. NCBI lineage: Eukaryota > Fungi > Basidiomycota > Agaricomycetes > Agaricales > Physalacriaceae > Cylindrobasidium > Cylindrobasidium torrendii. The sequence continues at coordinate 92,537 of KN880485.1, read as the reverse complement.
TGGAGAAGAAAATGACGACCCCAACCGACTTGCTCTGCCGTGGATTTCCCAATGAGTTTGGCATTTTCCTCAATTACACGCGCGCGCTACGCTTCGATGACAAGCCCGATTACTCCTACCTCCGCAAGCTGTTCCGTGACCTGTTTGTCCGCGAAGGCTACCAGTACGACTACGTCTTCGACTGGAGCGTGCAACGCGGTGCACAAGAGAATGGAGCTGCCGGTACTACCAAAGTTGGCAGTCGGCGCAAAGTAGTCCAAGAAGACAACGACCGTACCAATGACCGCATGTGAGTGCTTATTCTCTGCTCCTGCGGCTCTCTCTAAGCCTGTCCAGGCTTCGTTCACAAGGGCGCGAAGGTGCCGGTACGGTCGGGCAGCAGCGAAGTCGCCGCGAGGATACCTGGTAAGTAGGTAATGTAGACAAACACAAGTCTGGTATAGTTGTCAGAGCTTACGACCCGGGGCTGAGAAATTGGGGGAGGGAAGGGGCAAATGTTTACTCGCAGAGAGGATCGGACGACTATGGTGGGGTCTCACCAGTCGCTCCCAGATTAGGTCCCGCCAAAGCTTGAAGAGGACCTACTGGTTGGGCACGCCGGGAAGACTAGACACCTATTCTGCACCCACTCTTCCTCATCATCCTTGGGCTTTCGCTTCACGCAGTCTAGGGACACATGACGGCTTCACCTTATCCACACCCTTCATTCCTCAACATGATTTTTATTCGTATGGACGCTATTCCTTTTCAAGCTGGTTCCGCTACTGCTGTGGACCAGCTGCTTCTTTCCATCTACCAACTTGATTCCAAGATGTATCTCCCCCTGCGACCATAATTGATGCTTATTCTGGATGCGAAATCCCACTTTGCGAAGTTATGTACGGGCTCGGCGGTGCCGCAATCAGTAGCGTTGGCACTAAGAAAGTACTTTGATCATCTATCAAGATGCACAAAAATGTGGAATACGAGGCCAAATGAGAGAGGTGGAAGAGAGCCAAAGACAATGGATTTTCTCGTCGTGCCTGAAATCTGAGACATTCGGAGGCAGCCCGGATCACTTGAGCGGATCACCGAATTGAAAGATAACTCCATTTTCACTTTCGCTGACTAGACTTGACTTCGTACATCCATGACAGATCTTCCTTTTGAACTACTCTCCCAAATTGTTGGCTATGCTGCAAGGCTTGATACGGAAACGGCTTTAGCGTTGTGTTTAGTGAATAAAACAGTACGATCTTGGTATGTACCCCAGAAGTGCTACCCCACAGTTTACCTGAACGGCCTGACAGGGCGGAACCCGTACTGTATCATACCATCATCGTAAACAGTCCCGAGCTCGATAAACGTCTCTTGACATGCCTCAAGCTTCGTATAGCGCACGATCCCTCGTTCTTCGAGCGCAACACGCGAAACCTCATTTTCGGCCACAAATTTACTTTGTACACGGGCCTATACCTCAGCTTCATTATGACACGCCTTCGTGGTCTAGAACGCATATCCATTACCGGGCGCTTCAGGGAGAATAGCGCTGGCCTGCCGCCATGGACAGAGGTGTTGGAGGCATGCAGTTCACACCTCACCCATCTTCACGTGGACGATAGCTCGTTGTTACTGAAACCGGAAACCCTTGTACAAACCGTCACACACCTCCTGTCACCTTCGTTGAAGGAAATCGACTGGATATCCAAGTCACCTAACGCAGCGGGTGACGCCTGGGGACGCCTCACCCATGTCGCGGTCACCGCCATATTACATCGACGTTTCTGGGATCCAGCTCATCATTGCTATTGGGACGAACTCAAACATCACATCGACGATCCCGACAACCGCCTGTTCGACATGAATTATTTCATAAACGCGCCCGAAGACTTTGATTTTGCGCCAAACATGGAGCTCTGGATCGTCGTACTGCCCACTCAGTTTCCGTTCGCGGGCAGTCAACTCTCCCCGGATCCCCGTGTCGTTACTGTGTTAGTTCCGTGGATATATGCTGGGTCTATGCAACGGGCTGTGTGGAATGATTTTACAGATAGGGTACTTGGCCGGGAGCGTCTACTGCCTGGAGAGATGGACATCTGGCAATACGGTGATCTTGCCAAAGACAGTGCCGATAGGATGTTTGCGGCCTCCCCGTAGGGTCATGAGGTATCATGCTTATTCTCTTTGTTTCTTCGTGGATCCGTCAACCATAGCCATACCAATCGAACTACTAAAATTTTCCACTATTATGGTCGATAAAGAAAGATATCGAACTAGAGTTAACCTTCTCTTACGGACCATATGATATCGACTTCTTCAATACTGCGACACAGTTCCGAGTCCTGGAGGTGGCGAAGGCGAATCGCTTGCACGAGGTACCTTTCCAATGTCTGTACATCCTTCTTTGTAACTTCGCGAGTGCCCCCGACAATGCGTAATACTCGAAGCATAGGCCAGGCCATCGTTGCAAAGGCGTCCGTGAGATGATATGCAGCCCGCACACTCGTGGAAAGCATCTCTAGTCTGGGGGCCGCACAAACAAGCGCCTGTATGGCTTCCAACGCAATCTCACCGTCGGTGTAGTGTAACACCGTGAGAGGGGGTTTCGAACGCTTGATACAATCCACGACAGCCATGAACGCCTCTTCATCCAAGAAGTCTTCCTTGTCAGAATGGGCAAGCTTGACGCTGAGAGTCGCCAGAGCCGGAAACTTGATATGCTGCATCAGGGCGACAAGAGGTTCATAATCCTCGTACCCCGCCCAATCAATGCACTCAATGAACATCTGAGTGAGGTGGTGGAGTGTGACTAGTCCAGTGCCGTGGTCCACTGTACCAGCATATTCGAGATCGAGGCAGAGTGTCTGGAGGTAGCAGGTGGAACGGAGGATGCTGAGTATGCATTCCGTAGATGGTCCATTGTATCCACGGTCGTTCTTGGTGGACCGCAGCTCCAGAAGAGAGAGATGACTCCAAGAACACTTGAAGGCAAGAGGGTCGATATAATCCTGCATTGACAGTGCCTGTAACGGCGAAGCGTGCAGTTCCACTGGCGCAGAACCAACATCGTTAAACGGTGTATTGTGTAGTGCAATGCGGCATAACGAGGTTAAACGCTTTAGCAAGGGCGTCAATTCGAGAACAATGCTTTGGGAGAGGATAAGATGCAACTCGACGATCCTGGATGCGCAAGAGAGTAACGTCTGAGTGAGAGCTGGAGGGATCCAAGGCGTCTCTCCCGGATTGCACATAGTAATCGCCACTTTCAACGGAGTTTCTCGCGAGCGCGATAGTTGCAGCGCAAGCCGTGCATCTGAAACCACTAAGCATCCGGTAGATGGAAGTTGAATGGACAAAAACGACCAAAGTATTGCGTCGTTGAGAATTGCGCATCGCCAGCCACAACATACGAGCTGAAGAGTCCATATCATACTTGCGACATCTTCCACTTTGTGCCAGGTATAGGCGCTTCCTTCTGTCCCAAGGTCAGAAGTACCCAGATACGTTGCTTTGGGGGGAAATTGAATGGTGTAATAGAAGATGCTTTGGAGAACCTCGAGAGGTAAACGACGGGATGCACAAAGTACCCCTCGTCGGCGAGTCGCCGCATCCTGGAGCCGCTTTGCTTCTACCTCCATTGCCTGTGCTTGTTCAAACCAATGCGCAGCAAGTACATCCACAGCGGATTTTCGTTCCTCCAATCGATGAACTGTTTTTTCGAGAATCTTGACCTCAGAATCAAGGGGCGTATCATTGGTGCTGAATAGATGCAGAAGACGCTCATCGTCCAGATCGCAGTGGTCCCTGGTTTCATCGAATTGAGAAGTGCAGGTGGGACAAATGCAAGCGTTGATTAAACAGCGTTTCTGGCCTTCGAATTCGGTATTAAACCTTGAAGCTGCAGCAGAGATAGTGATAACTTACCGACCATGACTGTAAGAAGATGGTTGGATCACAGGCGTGTCACGATGGCGAAACAAAAATTAGATTACTAATGATCAACCTACTAGGCGGGCTTCAACAAGACACCAGTTGTTCTAAATGTATTCGACTCAGTAGGTACCAAGTATGTGCTATACATGATTTTTCCATGTTCACTCGCTTGAACCCATCTATGTTCTCATCACCGAGATTCTAGCTTTCTCGCACCGCGTCTGGAGTTCCTATAACCATCACATGAGCGTTAAATGCACTCGCCGGCCGCCAACTTCAAACTTGCCTTGGTAAGTCGTCTATTCTCTTCCCGCTCAAATGCATTTTGCCCAAGCAACCGCTGGAGCATCTCATATTCGTCCTTGTTCGCTTCAAGTTGTGCTTCCAGTGCTCTGATATGGCGTCGAAAAATGTCCTTTTTCTTCTCGTTCAGTTCCTGGTCCGCTTGCTCGAGTTGCTGATAGGGCAAGATTCAGAATGGAGGTTGAACGTTGAACGTTGTATTCTTAGTCGACCCACCTGATCTAAAGACGGTCGACCAGACGTTGCACCTGCATTGACGCGAGGAATTGAGGAGCTCTGCACTCTCAACGAAGTACGTTCATCGATGCGGGGCTATCAAAGGGTCGGAGCTTCAAATCCTGGCTGCCCACAGATGTATGAGAGTTTACGCACTAGAACAGAATTGGGTTTCCTTGCTTTAGACGTTTCCGACTGCTCAAGAGAACCATGTTCTTCGCAGGGAGTACAGTTATTTTCGACCATCTCGCTCCCCTTGGTGCGGCTCCTCCCTTTGATGACCTACCCACACAAGGCCCGTTGAGCTAGTGTCAAGACGTATATATTTGGGTACTCACTGGCGACGGTGTCGAGGACGAATCATTACGCTCTGCAGGGATGGCACGAGAAGAACTCGATGGAGTCTTATTGCTTGCGACATCCTAACCCATGTACGTTCAACATTGATGTTCGGGATGAGTGGAATAGAGCCTTGGACAACATACCCGATGGCTTAGCCGAACCCTCTTGACCTTCTCCCTTGACGGTCCTTCGTCTTCGTCCAATCCAGTGCGCTTTCTTGTGCACTTCGTTCTTTTGAGCACGAGTTCTCTTTCGCGGCGCTCCGTCGACGAGCCCGGTGTGAGACTCGGAATTTCGAGATCAGACTCCTCTTCCTTCAGGGATGTTCCGGACAACCTGCTTGACCTAGTTTTGCTTCTTGGTGTCGAAATTTTGAAGGTGAAAACAAGTAGTGGTTCGCATTCGCTTCTGAGGTGTGTGTGGCTGAATCTATCCATATATGCGCTTTCTGGAAGGCTGTCGAGGTTATTGGTATCGACGCGTCCGAGCGCAGCACTCTTAACACGGTACACCATCGCGGACAGACGAATGACTGCAAAGGGCAGCATTTCGCACCAGCACAAGGGATGAAGGCACTCAAGCACGTACCGTTTGGCCGCATTCCCGCAAATCTGTAGCATGCAACCTTCGAAGCGCGGCTTGGTCGAAAAGCTTTACTATGTTGATACCCGTCAGGGCGACCGCTTTTGGGTCCAAACTGGTAGTATTTGACAATAAGGCCGTATTTGGGGGTTCCTGCATCCATGGGAGGAACATAACGGACGAAGAAATGGCCTTTGCCTCGCTGAGCAAGCCTGTCAGATGAATGGGATGTATGTAGGAAATTTAGCGCACTGTTATTGGAGAGCAGCTATCTGAGTCGATCTGCGCGGAAATACAAGAATCGGAGACTCTGCAAGGATATGAGAGGGAACATGCCAGATGCTGAGATGCGTCGTTGGATGGGCTGATCCATGCCTCTAGCCGCGAGCCATCGCTGCAATCATGATTCAGACGATTTGTGCTCATGGTGAAAGATAAAAGCCTTCACACTCTCACTCGGGGTATCAGTCCTCATGCCATTGCCTCACCATTCCTTGACATAAGAGAAGGGTAATTCACGACTGCAATAGAAAAAAAAAACAGAAATGAATAAGAATACAAATCCTGAGTGCGATAGTGTTTATCCAGATGCATTCTCCGTCTTGGGTGGGGAAGGCTGAGCGCCATTGTCGATCCCTAAGAAAGAATCCAAGTTTGCTGGATGCGCTGTACCGTCCACCGCAGTCTCGCTAAAGAAATTCATATCCAAGCTCTCAATATTGAACTGTCCATCTCCCGAGCTAGAATCGGCCGTTCCACCACCAGCTCCAAAGCTCGCGAGCAGGGTATTTGGTGACGGATTCGATTCTGCTGCCTGCCCTGCTTCCAAGAATCCGGCTTGAGTAGTAGATGTATCTGCCGCTTCGAGTGATTTCAAGAAATCCTGTGCCTCTCCATCCTTCTTGGCTTCGTCGCTCAGCTCAGCCGTCTGCACCGTGGGAGAGAACAAGCTCTCCATAGCATCACCATCGTCCTGGCCAGCATCGTCGTCTCCGAATAGGCCATGCATGTCAATGTCCATGTTGTCCAAGTCAAGTTCGATAGGTTTCTCTCCGCTGCTACCTGCCATTGGCCCCTCCATTAAGCCTCCACTGTCGCCGACGGTGCCCAATTCCATGTCGACATGTTGCTGATCAGTGCCCGAGGTTCCTTCGGCGTTATTGAGGGCCATGGAAAGCATATCGGGGGCGAAATCCAATGGTCGGGCAGACTTTGGTGCGAGTGTGACGGGTGAATGTGGGCGGCCAGACATGTCTGTTAAATCCGGGGATAATTGCTGGAATGATGGACTTGGAAGGTCAATCTTCAGTGGGAAACCAGGCCTTTGTAATGAGGATATAGATATGGTGGACATTCTGCGCCCCATAGAGGATGACGGGGATGCGCTGGACGGCGTGAGCAGGACCTGCTCGGACGCTTCGGATGGAGGGGGAGATGATGGAGGTGCGACGGCGGCAACTGGTTCGTCTTGTTGCATTTCAGATGCCTTCTCGGCTTCATCTGCCTCCTTGACGCGCTGTTGCTCTGCTTTCAAGTCTCGCTCTAATACCGCGATAGCTCTGAGCTGGGCAGCTGGTTAGTCAAATAGAACAATGGCAACGGAGACGCACTATTTGAGCCTCCATTACATCGCATAGTTGGTCGTATCGCTCGACTTCGCGTGCAAGGGCAGAGGCCAGGGAGACTGGAGGACTTGTAGCATGTTTCTGGATTCCTCTGGTAATCGTTGAGTATGGTCTGGAGATAGCCTGATCTATACTCACAGTCTGCGAGCATCTGCATAAAATCCATGAATCTGTCCAGTCTTGACTATTGTGTTCTGGGATGGAATAAACATGGCACTTGGAACAGCGCTTTGTTGAGCGCACCTTGTAGCATGTAGCAAGCGCGAGCATCTCTGACTCTAATATTTTTCGAGGCACCGGCGGTGGCGGCATCGCCATTGCATCTTTGTCCGCCTGCGTTGGTGGGCCCTTTGGCGTCGTTCGCAATGTGAGTGGACTTGGTTTTGGCGGCATTATTGTAGGTTGTGGTCGGGAACAGAGCTGTGCCTTGATGGCCGATCAATGCGATCACGCCTCTCCGGTTACTCGACACCCGGTCAACAAAAAGTACAGTTACATTGTTGTCCTTTTGGGAGCGGTCAAACATTTAAATTTCATGGCCATGTTTGATTCCCAGCTTTTCTTGAATTCCATTATTTCCCATCTTTCTTCCTGGAATGCCATCAGTTGACAATCTGGAACTGCTTCCGGAACTTTCTGTCCAGTTTCTTTTCTTGCTTTCTGACCATCACCACCGGCTCGCGGGGCTTCTGAGGCCTCTCTGTGCTATCGCCCGTATTTTTGGCGCGCCCCCTGCCCTCAGATTTTTCGAGGACGATGGCCACTCCGGTGCCGGCGCGCTTGTTCGACCCTGGCTTTGCTTATGTTACTTCGCCATTCATAAGGCCGTCCTTTCTTGCGCTCTGGCGTTTGCTGGTCGCCGTGTATGTGACAATTGCTCTCATTTACAGTCTGGCGTACGGCGGTGGAAGAACGTGAGTAGACGCATTGTTGACCCTGGGCAAGTTAACAGGTCTTGCAGGTTTTTTTCGTACTTTACACACCTCACGTACATTGGAATGTGCTCTTGGTTTTGGGCATCTGGGGTGCAGACAGCGATCTATGCTTTCTATCGCAAAGGCGGGAAGCCAGTCTACCCCCTAAGGAAATGGCCACGGCCTCTGCAATGGGCGCATGAGTGTCTCTGGAGCACTATCGCTACATTCCGTGCGCAGCCTACCTTCCGTTTGCTCGCCCCGTCTCACCAACTGCGCAGCCATCGTGGTGACCATCGTCTACTGGGCCATCCTGTCGCCCAACCTCGCGGAAGCTACCACTGCTGGCGTGTGGGGGACCGTGTCAATGCATGCAGTCAACAGTTTTCTCTGTCTGACCGAGGTTTTGGGCACGAATAATCCCGCCCCACGATGGCTCACTCTTCTTGTGGATATCATCATCCTCGCCCTCTATCTTGGTCTAGCATACCTTAGCAAGAAGACTCTAGGATTCTACGGTATGTGACACCCCGAATGGCCTGTGTATATCTGCTCAGCTTGTCGCAGTTTACGACTTTCTTGATCCCAAGAAAGCTGGAAACTATCTTGCGGCGTACATTGTTGGCATTGGTGTGGCCGAGGTCATTGTGTTCGTGGTCATGTGGGGGATCATACGCCTCCGCCAGAGGCTCACCAAATGGGATCCGACCGTCGAAGAGAGGAGGCAAGATACCGAGGCAACCCCAGAACTCGTGCTCCCCAGCGACATGAGCATGTCGGATGACCACAAGAGCAAGCCATAACTCTAGGAATATGTATTACTGTTTATAGGTTTGTTTGATACAGGCGGTGTTATTTGGGTGTTATCTTGGGAAATGTGAGCCTCGAGGCATCAACACGATGTCGTGATTCTCTACAGTGCCCGTCGCGTCAACTCAATTACATCAAGCTATGGCACCTTGATGGCACCCTCACGGCAACGACACTCGGTTACTTATGAGGGATGCCTGGGTTAAGCATACGCCTTGTCTCTGCCCACCATGGCGTGGTCGCTGCCGCAAGAACTGACCGACCAGATCGTCTCCGTCGCGTATCACACCTCTGCCAACCCGTCCGAAACACTCAAGGCGCTCTGCCTCACTCATTCGACCTTCCGCGCCCAAGCCCGCCGCCTAGTGTTCGGGCACGTGTCGCTGGAATGGCCGACGCTGTACCCTCGGTCGTACCGGCAGTCGACGCATGCCTTTCGGGATCTGCTCAAGCGCAGTGCGGGAGAAATAGGCCTGCTCGTGCGTACCCTGCAGGTTACTGGCGCGCCGGACCCCAGTCGTGACCCCGCCGTTCTGCATGTTCTCGCCGCTCTCCCGCTGCTCACCGATATCGTCTTCGCGTCGTGCGGGACAGCCATCATGCGTATGGTCGCAGCGCAACTGCCCCGTCTGCTTCCGCCCCTCGTCGAGCGCGTGGCGTTTCTGGACAACTATTATGTGGAGAACAGTGAGGATATGTACGCCCTGGTGGGCAAGTTCCCGAGGTTGAAAGGGCTAGAACTTAGGGATGCATTTTGGCATAGGTATATATCGAAACAGGCGGAAGCGTCAATTGCGTTGAAGACGCTGATTCTGTCGTCTGATGGAATCGGAAGCGATGGAGAGCTGGACAGAGAGGATATCTTGCAGTTCCTGTTACACCCATCCAGTCCCATTACCCTCACCGAGCTGGAGACTTTGCAGGTCGGATCGACAAGGGGATTCGCGACACTATACCTGGACGATATCTTCTCGTTATTGGAACAGGCTGCTGGATGCACAACTCTGCGTCTAGGGCTAAGTCGCCTTGATCGAGGTGGCCGAGTGCCACCTGAATATAACGTCTTGAAGGGTATGTGCACTAGAAATATGCTGTAGTCCACCGCTTACCTTCTTCGCAGCATCGAGCCTAATACGCCTCGAACTCGAGTTCAAGTCTCTCGCAGACGACGCTTCGACGAGTTCACTGGGATGGTGGTCCGATGCCTTGTCACACCACGAAACTCTTCCCAACCTCAAAGCTTTGACGTTCAAGATACATACCCTCCCCCTCCTCAGCTTTGACCCCCAGTGGATGACTATAGCCAAATCGCTCGCTCTACGCAAACGCATTCAGATTACCTTTATTTTTCTGCAGCTATTTCAAGGGATTCCTGGGCCGTTGGCAGCTGGAAGACTCGGCCACAAGGAATCTGCAGAGCGATGCTTGTTGGATGTGGGCTTTGTCACTGCACCAAGTGTCAAGTTCGAGCAGGTCGTATCTCCTGATGATCGGAGGCCATATAGTTTGGAGTAGCTTGTAATTTCTGGAATATACCCTTTGTCGTCCTCGTACCAGAACTCTTGTTTCGAAAGTATGGGCATACATCGACCCCACAGTTAGGCATGGTCATCCAGACGTGGCATCCAGATGGAGGGCAAGATGAATTCCACAGAAGCGTGAGAACGAAGAGGTAGAACGCGAAGAGTAAGTACATAACCCTCCTATTTCCGTCATAAGAACGAAAAACGTAAAAAAACGCGCGAGACAGTAACCCTAGTTCCATCCAATATATCACTCAAACGAAGGTGGTATGGTGTACGATAGTTCCAGGCCTGATAGTACATGGTATAGATTTTGGTATAAATTAGATCGAGGGGGCGCGTTAGCCGGCAGACGCGCTGCTAAATGGTAGTGGGGAGGGAAGCTTAGTGCCCACAAAGACGGAAAACGAGGTAGAGGAATGACCCAGAGAAGCGTATAGCGGAGAGGCCGGCCCTATCAAACCATAAGCACACAAGACGCAACGGAAAAGAAAAACAGTCGTACAAAGCGATGAACAAGAAACTCAGGTACGGATTGAACGCAGCACCCTTGGTATCCCAGTGGTCACTCACCCAGTCCGTAAACGCCGTCGACGTGAAGCAGACAATCATCACCATGTTCGAACCAACCCAAGCCAGCACAACGTTTGTTCGGCTGTTACGGTCATGATCCGCCTGCTTCGTGGATGCGTCACGGTGCTCTTTCTCCTCAAGCGGCTTCTGGCGCAGAGTGTTCCGAGCGGCATTCCAGAGCTGATCGACATCCTCCTTCTGTGCAGGAAGCTCGACCTCCATCATCTCCACCCCTGTCTCGCTCTTGACCTTCTTCGCACCGCCAAGGTCCTTTGCAGCGCCATTATCTCCCTTTGTACCCCAGGACACATCATGCAAGTTGCACATAGCGTACATCACTAAGAAAGGTTAGAGGATTTCACTTCGCACTCAAGCAGAAACGTACTGAGAATGTTGACGTAGGAAGGGAGGAAGAAAAGGTATTGTAGGAAGCTTGTGAACATGTGCCATGGCTCGAAGTGCATGAAGGAAGAAATGAAGTAGAGACCGTAGGTGGCACCAAGCGAGATACAGATATCCTGTAGGGCAGGTGTGTCGACGAGCAATCTAAAGAAACAATCAGTACCCGCGCACGCATCGGGATAGGATACGTACTGTCCAAAGTTCGACCACCCCTCCAGTGTGTGGGGTACAGCGAGGTAAACAGTCCAGGCAGCACACCATAAAGTGATGATGTTGCAAACACCAAACAGGAGGATGGCAAAGATGTACGTCCACTTGGAGCCTTGAGGCCGATTGCCGAGCGAGCATACGAGAACCACAAAGAGTAGAGCGATGTAGAGTTTGAGGACAACTTCAAAGACGATCTTCCCCGCATTGGCATTGAGGAAGTTGAAGGCATCATCTTTGGTTCCGGATGTTGCGGATTGGACGAGCTAGCGTAAGTTCAGCTCCAAAACGAAAACCCTTTTGAGCATACGCACGAAGAAGAACGCAAGGTAGAAGTTGGCCAGAGATGTCCAGGTGAACAAAAGTTGGACGGCATTGTAAATGAACTCGAGAGTAAGAACAATCTTCCTAAAGAAGTTCTGACCCGATGTCCAAATCCTGAACCAGAAGACAGTGGCGTGGATGGACGCAAAAAGTGAACCGTTGAGCCAGCGACGGCGTTGAGAGATGAACTCTGCAATATTGCCGGGAACATCAGTGGCAGCCTTGGCACTCTTGACATAGTGTAACTTCCAGCCCTCGCGCTTCTTTGTGACGATTTCAAAACACAGGATACGATCTTCGGCGAGGTACATGTTGCGCTCGAAAATGCTGGCGTCGCTGGAAGTGCCGTGCATCGCCTCGCCCTTGAAGTATGAAGCCAGCGGGCCCTTGCCGTCGGGGCCGTTCTGGAGAGCTTTGTATCGGTAGGCAGAAAAAGCACCGGGCAGCACAGAGATATAGCCGAAGATACTCTCCAGAGGCTTGTCGAGGATGTTTGAAATCTTGTATTCGAAATTCTGTGATGCGGCCAGAGGGTTGGTCAAGAGGAGGGAGCATCCCCTGCCAACGTCGACACAGATTCTACAAACTAGGTCAGAGAGAGCAAAAAGCACAGTAACACTACATACTCTCCGCAGGCGCCGCCAATGTTGCTATGCTTGTCGAAGCACTTCCACAATTCATAAATGGACGTGCCCGTCGGCTTAGTGCCAACATCAAGAAGAATGCAGACATTTGGCTTGATAAGGGGCCCAAATGCATTGAAGAACCAGCGATGGCTGTTGAGCTTCTTCTTGTTCTGTTCTTTGAGACAGAAGAGAACTTGGACGGGGCAAGTTCCCTGCGCGACTTCGCCTAAGGCGGTGACCGTGACTGTAGATGTATACTCGAAAATATGAGCGGTGACATCCTTGCCTCCGACCTCGTCTTTGGCAATACCATCCTGGTAAACACCCATCTGGATAATGTTTATAAATGGATGGGCTAGGGAAGACTGGGACGCACCAGCGCCAGCACTTGAAGGGTACGCTTGTTGATCTTGCTGCGACCGTCAGAAACCACACAGACGACGACCTTCTTCCAGCCGTCCTGGCCCCACATCTTGGACTTGTTACGCGAACAGAGGTGAGCAATATTCTTGATGACACTGATCGAGCAGAATTAGCAAGAGCAGCACGACCGGAGGCAGCGCACGCACGCATTCATCGTCTTTGTGAACAGAATTTCATCCTCGTTATACATGGTCATGACGATGAAAAGCTCTGTCTGGCGACCTTTGAGAAACTGGCGAAGCGAGTAGCGCGACTTCATGAAATCGTCGGGGTCGCAGGTCGCGGCGGTGTAGCGCATCTTTGTAAATTCTTCGTCGTGGGCGTATTGCTTGGGGACGATGTGCGAAGGGACGTCGACGTCGAGCACCAAATTTCCCTGCACGAGTTCGACTTGGCGCATCGACCGGCGCTTCATGATCTTCTCGCGCATAACTGAGTAGCCGCCAGAGCTGGGGGCATGGTACATGCCGGGCCGCGCAGCGGGGGGATAATTCTGCTGGTAGGGCATGTTCGGAACAGGCGGCACCAGGCCGTCGTCGTATGTGGGATTGAGGTGGACTTGCGAGTCCGCGTAGTGGCTGCTGCCGACCGACTTGGTTTCCCAGTTCGTCGTATGGTCGTCGTAAGAAGCAGGAGGCGGGTAGTCCACAACATGGTTGTTATACGGTTGTTGATGCTGGTTGTTATAACTGCCATAGTCGACAGTGTTGTAGTAGGCATCAGGCGGTGCTTGGCGATAGGCCATATTTCAACCAGTGAATAAATGCGTTCTTTGAAAAGCGGGGCGTCGGGGTATTTGTGATAGAGAACGGACGGGCAGGATGCCCAGAAAGAGCGCAGGGACGGTGGTGAGAAGGAAACCTGCAAGGCACATCTCTTGCGCCGGTATCCAGACCACGTGTCTGTTTAATTCGCATCACCAGATGGGCTGCAGATTGGTCTGCTCGCCAGTTGCGATAGACTGCGAGGAGCCAAGAGCGGTATTCACACCCAGAAAAAAATCCCTTCAGCCCAAGCTGGATGCTATTCTTTGTGAGCCTCGTTATCAGTTTACACCCGGTTTGCACAAGACAAGAATCAATAATCTCGGAGTCCTCCGAACACAGCACAATCGCGGGTTCGACTTCGCCACATCAATCCGTAGCACTCCATCAGAAGGATGGTATATATAGACGGGCTCGTCGGACTACTACCACGAAAAATCATCGCGAATTCTCCGTGCAATTCTTCTTCATCTTCACACACTGACCATCCTCGACCATGATGCATCACTCCAGAGCTCTCAGTCGGTGTCGAAGATCCTAATAGTCTCGCATCAGTAATGAGATGTCCCATTGCCGAGCACATACTCACCGCAATGTCCTTCTCATACTTTTCTCGCTGACCTCTGTTCTGTTCCAATCTTCTTGCATACTCCTCGCCTCTGCGTTTGTTGCATTCATGAGCCTTTTGGAGCTCGGTCACATCTTGAGTGAGCATGCGAAGTTCGTTCTTTTTCATTTGTGCCTTTCGGATATCGTCCTCAACGGACTGCTCGAGTCTTGCAATCTGTGACAGGTGTAAGGTCTATTACATACAATCACCTCGAGCAGTAACTCACTTTTCCCAATACCACATCCAAAACTTCCATGTTTCTGGAGTCACCCTCGACATCCATTTCACGAGGCCCGTTGTCGACCACAAAATTGATTTCAGGATCCACCGATGGACCGGCGCACTTGAGGCTTTCATCCTCCGGTGTGCTGTCGTCCTCTTCTTCGTCGACATCCATATGGACAGGCGACGCAGCCTCATCAAGTTGCTCTTGTGCAGATTCGACGGGAGATTGGGTCGTAGCTTTTGGTGGCGACTTGTCACACCCATCAATCCATTTCATGAAGGGTATGCTTTATTCACGTACCTGAATAGGCGAGAACGCATTGGAGACCCGTGCAGCAAGCCGACTCAATCTTTGTTCCCTCGACGAGGAGAGCGACGATCGCAGCACCGCAGCACCGCCGAGGGGCAAAGGATGCACAGTGTTATTCTACAGGCCCTGTCAAGAAAACTCAGTGGTACGTGAAAAGCGTACTCACGGGCACGTTCAAGATGGACGTCGACGCTTGCGGGCGAGAATCTTGACCTGGGAGAATCACTGTACCAGGACTGGAATTCCTGGTTGTGTCGACCCCAGGATTGTGAGATTTAGGATGGATTGTCACACCAGAGTCCTTGATAAATAAGCGCGCTTTCTGAGAACGCAGCTGCACAATTTACCCGACTGGTATGGCGCCTCGGTGAACCTGAAGAATCTGACAATTTCCTTCTTCGACTAAGTGGTTTGACGGAGGACTCACTACTACTGCTGCGTTGGCGCTTCCCATCGTTGGATTCGACTTCGAGCTGTACATCGTCGGCATCCTCTTCGCCCGGAGGCGAAGGGAGACCTGTGCTGGATTGGCTATCCGAATGTTCTTCATCGTCCATTTGATAGTCTTGGATATTGTCTGCTTCCCTATGCATAACTGTGTTGATGGCGCTGGGAAGCCAATGAGCTCACCATCATCAGAATCAAGGTCAGTGTCGGACATGGTGGTTGGAGGAGAACCAAGAAGGCCCACAAGTGCTTCGCTTCCCACGGAAGCGGCTACTACGTATTAACATATACATGCATCAATGCAAAAGAGTCCATCCCATCATTCTTCTATGCATGATCACGCTCTGTGCAGTGTAAGTAAGTAGTTGGAGCCTTGAAGAAACACTTAAATAGATCAATGGTTGGTTAGAGCGCAACCACGGATCTTGTCTCAAGTTTGCAAGTTCCTTCTCGAGGTCATTTTCACTATTGACAGGAATGCACATAGAGATGCATAACAAAGGACTCGGAAGAAGCCTTTATAACATCGAGGGTACAATGACGCTGCCTGAGCGCACATATTTTGAATTGCGTTCCATGTTCCAATCAATGTGCAGGTAAAAGTACATCTGCTAAGTATGTGGACTTAACATTCTTGGTAATGATAATCCGATGAGCTGGACGGTACCACCTCGCGGTCGCGGTAAATGACCGAGATGCTCGCGCCCCTCGCCGTACACGCCTGATTCCACCACTTGACTCCGTTATCCGTATACTCAATTTCAATCCAATTGTTCCCATACGCATTCGCGTACGCGTCGCATTCGCCATATTGCTGATACTCCTGGCACTCCTCCGCCACCGCGAAGTCAAACCCAGCAACCTCCTTGCCGTCGCCTTCGAGCTCTCCACCAGTGTTTTTCTGGGCCACGGCGAGACCGAGGGTGTGTGCGTGGTCTGTGAAGAGCTTGGCAAGAGCTAGATTGTTATCAGCGGTGAGCAGGTCGTTGGAGCGCGTGAAAGTGTCCAAGTTGTCGGGCTCGATAGCGTCGAAGCCTTTGGAGTTGCAGCCATCGATCCAGCCGTTAATTATCGTAGCAAGACGCTGACGTTTTGCGTCTGTGCTCGTGTCGAGGAAGTATTCGCCTTTCCAGTCGGGGTCTTCGAAGAGGTCGCCATTGGACTTTCGTAGGAGAAGGTCACTGCGTGCAGAATCTGATACAGAATGTTATAAGACACCAGTGAAGAGGATTACAGGATGGCTGATGAAATAAAGCCGGACGCACCTTCCCAATAAGCCTTGTCTCCCGGTTGAGTTTGGAAGGCGTTGATGTAGCAAATATTGTACTTTCCAGAAACAGGCGATGCGGTGCTGTCGCGAGTAACTACAACAACATCGTTTGCAGGGGTATACGCGCCGCCGAGCTGATAGTCGGCTTTTCCATTCACAGGCGGAAGCGTTACAGCACGTGCAGTTGGTGAAGCGCTGACTGTTGTGGACACCGCGAGGGCCACAAGCAAGGTCAATGATGTCGCGTAGCCCATGGATGGAGGCTGGTCGAGCGTTTGTGAGGAAGGGGGTTGATTGATATCATCAGCATCCAGCATTGCTTTTATAACAACGTCTGTTGTTTGTGCCTCGTCGGATGATTTTGCTCGAATGATGCTGAGCGACTGACGAGACTGGACTGGACGCTAGGACAACTGAACCCAAGCTCATGCTACCAGTGGAATCAAACTAACCCTGAAACCCCAACCTGTTTTGTTGTCGGCGATTGGCATGATCGAAAGCGCACTTGGGATGTGTTCTGTAGCGGCAAGAGCAGAGCATGCAGCTGACAAGGTACTATAGGCAGGCAGGATACGCATCGTACTGGCCTTATTCGACGTTGCGACAAAGACATCAGCCTGGACGCATCACATATTCGCTGCAGCTGACCGAGGGGCAAGGGCTAGGAGCTGCCAAGACGAGAAGAGTGAGTTCTTGTAGAGACTGAGCGTGCAGCCAAGGGGATATGCCTCGCAGCAGAATGGCATGATGGTATGAGGCAAACACGATCGACTGTCGACACAGCCATCCGATCGCGTTGAGAACGACGCGTCGGGAGGTGCGTCAAAAGCGCCACTCCAGTGGACTACCCTGTCTGTCGAAGATATTATTTCAAAACCCAAAGAACCTGTGAAATAATCAGCAGCATCGTCACGGAAGTCGAAGCTACGAAGGAGCTCCCGTTGCTATCCTATAGATCGACGTCACTGATTGACGTCAGCTGCATTTAAAGGATGCTGCGAGCTCGACCATCGATTTTCCTTCCTTATACCATCACAACCGACGATGTCGTCGACACTTCCCATACTTCTAACGCTTACCATCTTCTTTGCCGTACTGCCTAGCGCGTACGCCTTTGGCGCTGGTGATATTCCCGATTTCGCCTATCTAAACGACAAGGCTTTCAGACATGGAGATATCGAAAACGTTCTTTCCGAACTCACGAAATATGCTGGACACGCTGCGTCGGGCAGTGGGCTCCTAAAGCTTGCGTCCAAGATGGTCCAGAAGGCGTCCGGAGGAAACAAGTTCAGCAGAGAAGATGTCAAGCGAGTTTATTTTGTGCGTTGTCCCACAGTTTCCAAGCGCGCTCAATGCTGATTGGAAACAAGGGTAACTGGCTTCGCGACTACTCGCAGTGCATGGATATTGCTGGATTAAGCAAGCTCAGTGCCGACACTCTCGTCCTCGTCGTCTCTGTTCTCGGCTTCATGGTGCGTCGATATCCCCCCGGACCTACAGCTCGCTGAATCTCTCTCAAAGACCTTTGGTTTCGCAACCGAGGAGTTCCAAGTCACCGCCGACCGCCTGGGTGTGTATCTCTGCACGGTATGATCTATCTCCATCCCTTCACCATGACGCTCATCGCTGATGATCCCATCTCTAGGAACATATTGACAACCCCAAGTTCGTCGTCATACTACTTCTTTCAATCATTACCTAACAACTGAGTGCAGAGGCTACGCTGAAAAGGAAGGTGATGCTCGCTCGTTCCACCCCAAGCTCCGCGGCCCCGTCGACCCTCGCGAGCTGGAGATCGACCCCCGTAATGGCATGAAGAACTACATGGCGACTGAAGACGGTGGTTGGGATACCTCGACCGCACTTATCCGTCAGACCTTCCGGTACTGTATCGAGCGCGGTCGTATCTCCGGAGGTGAAGAGGGTCCCGACCTCTACGAAGCCTACCGTCTGCTTGGTCAAGGTCTTCACACCATGGAAGATCTTCTTGCTCACAGCAACTGGTGTGAGATTGGCCTCCGCAAGCTCGGGTACGAGGACGTCTTCTGCCATGTTGGTGATAATGTCTTTGTCGAAACACCCAATGGTGACCGTGTTCCTCCCCTCGTGACCGTATGGACTTTCATCCATGGGTTCTTTCACATACTGAAAAGCATGGTAGGGCACGTTTGGTAGTGCCGACTTCTTGCACTCCCTTCTTGGCGAAGCTACGGACCACATCAGCCAGGCCAGTGTAACTGCGCTCACGGATACCATGAACAAGAGCCAGAGCAACGATACTTCTGAGAAATTGGCTGCCCTCAAGGGTCTCCTTAGCAAGGTTGGCGGCGGTGAAGAGGACAAGACTAGCAAGGCCGAGGAAATCGAGGCGCAGTCTAAGGCATACGACTTCAACCCGGATGACGTTGCTCCTCCCGAGGTTCAACAGCTACTACTTGACCTTCTCAAGTGGCACGACGACATCATGCGCGACATTATCGCCAAGATCGACATGATTCCTGGTCTCGCTGACCTCGTCGACGAACTTACAAACGCTATCAATGCCTGTATGTGTAGGTGACTCCTTCACCTCGTCAAAACTGACCCACATGCAGATGTCTACACTATACTTGCGCCCTACGTGACGGTATGCATCCGTGGTCTCCGTACAACTGTATTCTAATCCACGTGCAGCCCATCCTCAGCCAGGCTACCAGCGTTATTGGTGAGGGCAGCAAAGCGGTCATCGACACTGAGGATCAATATGAGGTCTTCAACAACCCTGACGCGTCTGATCCATCGCACAGTCAGCTCTCCAAGGACCACTTTGGTCTCATTCTCAACGAGCCCGCTGGCAAGATTGCTATCATTGTCGTGATGAACACCGTCAAGGCTATAGTCAAGGCATGGTCAAATGACAAGGACGCTGACCAAGTCATCGACGGCATTCTTGAAGCGTTCCACCATCCGTACTACGCTACTGGAAACTCTGAAATACAGCGCCAGATGATTGATGAGCTGCAAAAGTGGATTGGCGCGCAAGGCCAAGAGGCAGAAGAGACGATCCAAAAGTTGACCAAGGAGAGTGTCAAGGAACACAGAAACAAGCGCGAGGGGGGCGAAGGAGAGCAAGAGTCTGGCTACGGAAATGGATGTGGACACGGCGGGGGAAGCGCCGCGTATTCGCAGCACAACACGCAGTCTCAGTCCCATTCTGGTGGACGTCAGCAAGAGTCTTCGTACGGCGGAGGGCGTCAGCAGGAGTCCTCGTATGGTCAGCAAGACTCGTCATATGGCGGGTCTGGCGGCTACGGAAACTCTGGATCCCGCCGTGACGAGGATTCGTCCTACGGTGGAAGAAATGAGTCCAGCGGATATGGGCGCGACAACCAGTCCAGCGGGTACGGCGGCAATGACGAGTCTAGCTATGGAAGCTCTGGACGCCACAACGAGAGCTCGTACGGCCGCACCGAGGAATCCTCCTATGGTGGTCGCGACGAGCAGCCGTCCTACGGTGGCCGTAACGAACAGCCGTCGTATGGTGGCCGCAACGAAGAGCACTCGTATGGCGGAGGCCGTCAGGACGAGTCCAGCTATGGACGTAACACCGAGTCTAGTTATGGACGCAGCGACAATGACTCTTATGGTGGTGGCCGCCGTGATGAGGATAGCTATGGTGGCGGACGTCGTGGTGAAGAGTCGTATGGTGGCGGATACGGTGGTGGTGGCGGCGGCTATAGCGGCGGTCCCCCGCAAGAGAGCAGTGGATACAACCCAAGCTATGGCGGTGGACGTCAGGAAGAAGGCAGCTACGGCGGTGGTCGTCAGGAAGGTGGCTATGGTGGAGGTCGTGATGAAGGCAGCTACGGTGGAGGTCGTGACGAGGGTGGCTATGGCGGTCGCCGCAACGAGGGCGGCTATGGTGGTGGTCGTGACGAAGGCGGTTATGGCGGCGGGGGCGGATACAACCCCGGCTACGGTGGTGGCCAGGACACCTTTGGCGCTGAGAGGCTGAACATCAACGACGAAGGTGGCTACGGAGGCGGAGGCGAGGAGCACCATTCCCGTCGTCACCACGGTGACCACGGTCGCCGCCAGGATGAATATGAGAGCGGCGGATACTAGACGAAAGCGAAATGTAAAAGATGAAATATGTACGATTCTTGTATCTGGACAATGTAACTAGCGAACTGTAGTGTGTAGCTTTAAATCAGTGCGTGCTGCTCTTCAAATTAAGTTGACACCAAGCTCTTTTATCAGGATTAGCATAGGAATTCGAATAGTCCAAGCATGATTGTAGAGTGATTATCATATCGAGGTAAGTTACACGTAACACAAGGGGAATTTCCGTACATTTTTGCCGTCTGTATTCATCTTATCTACTTTTCGCCCATCCTTCTTCATCCCTGGGCTTTCTCGTTCTTGAGACATTCAAAACGTCGCTGTATCTCCTTCGCGGTGTATCAGTAAAAGCAGGACCGCCCAACAAAGGCCTAGTGAGTTACTCACTGCGATATAGCCGCCAAATTCTGCTCTCTCGTGCCTATTTTGTTCGGCCATCCGTTTGAGTTCATTGGCCTCCTCCTCACTCTCCTTGATCTCTGCTTCCAGCTTCTTGATATGGTCTTGTATAATGGCCACCTTTTTGTGCGCGATTCTCTGCATGTCACTGTCCAGCTCGTCGAGCTGCTGAAGGACACATTGATAATCAAATCTGAAGAGAAAGTGGGTCCCCATACCTGTTCGACGGATAGCCTCTTGAGAGCGTTGGGACCTCCTGTGGAAAAGCCTCTCGCGTTGGCGGAGGAACGAACTGCAACTTGTATGTCCTGTTTATCAAGTTGGGACTATTTCAACGCCATTCTTTTCGGAAATTCCGGGAGCTTGTTACCTGGGCTCCATTCTCGATGGCATTAATTGTAGGTGCAAAGTGTACTTGATCAATGACTGGTTCAGATGATGGAACAGTCTCCCCAGTCCGAGTGTCCTGTTAGAGTTTCGTGAGCGACGTACAATAGGCGACGATCAGTACACAATCATACATGTACAGGAAACTTGGGAGGAGCGCCAGAGGACGTCGATGAGGGCGAATGGCCGAGTGTAGTTATTTGCGGAGAAATAGCTTGGACAACTCTCGATGGTTTCTGGAGAGACCAACACTTTAGTGCTCAGAACGCCGGCCTAATGGCAAGCGCACCAGAAGAGCAGATTCAAACTTTTTCACCCTCTTCCTTGTTGGCCTATCGTCCTCTTTGAGATTCAAACGACTCTCAGTACCCTCAGCCTCAGAAACTCTTTTTCGCTTTGACGGAGGCGCCGTACAAGCAATGATCTCGACTTCTGAATCGCTACTGGATGCACTACCCTCGCATTCCAGATTGTCTGTCGCTTGTGAAGCTGCCTTGGGAGCAAGGCGACGTGGTGTCTTTCTCAATATAGGCTTACTGACAGCAGCGCATTCAAAGATGAAGGTGATAAGCGGTCGGCAGTCGTTTTTGCAATGTGTGTCAGAGAATCTATCGAGGTAGGCGTTTTCTGGTAGATCGTCGACATTATTGACGAACCGTGTCAGTGGGGCAAGGTTCACGCGGTACACCATTGCACAAAGACGTTGGGCTGAGCATGAAGTTAGCCGAATTCAGAATCCAGAGGATATACTACGATTTTTATCACCTCTGTCAAAGTCAGAAAACCGATGACAGACGGTGCTGATTTTGTCCTCGGGCATGATAACCTTGCTGCATCGATAGCCTCTCAAGCGAGAATGTTGCTTCTCGTGGAAAATATAGTATTTGACGACCAATCCGTACTCATACCCGACTCTTTTGCACGGCGGGGCAAATCGTACGAACAAGTGGCCTCTACCGCGCTGCGAATTGATAATAGGCATCGACGCAGCTAACCAGAGAAACGTTGACGACGCACCTGAATGTGCCCACAATTCCTTGAATCAACCACGGCATGAAGTTGGTTACTTGCTGTTCCTGGGGGCGCATCTTTCGGTTGGCAGGAGAAAGGATTTTGCTGAGCGATGATTGTTGGACCGACCCAGGCCATGAAACGGCCGCCGTCGTGGCCGCGATATTCCATATGAGTTGTGGTCATGATGGGCAAAGGAAAGAAGGGAACGTCCTGCTTTCGCGCCCAGTGATTGGATTGTGGCAGGTATATGTACGGCTGAGCCTCATCATTTCTAGATGCATGATGACAATTCATCAAGATTGGGACATGTGAGAATGTGACTCTGTCATTTGACCCAAGTTCCAGTGATGCAGCACAAAGCGCTCGAAACCTAACAGTAAGTAGTCGCAAATTGTAGTAGGATTTCGCGCCCGAGGGCTTGATGGAGGATAAATGCTGAGTAATGGAACCTAGGACTCAGACCAGAACATATGGATCATTATTGAGGTAGGTCCAGTTTCGAGTCGACTGCTGCACTGGGGCAACGACGTCGATAGTATGCGCAAAGCCTCCAAATGATGTGCGCGCGCGAGTCGTCTGATGACGGATCAACTTGATCAACTCGAGCACTCGGCGTCTTCAGCTGGTCTTCAGTGTGCGTGAGTATCCTGCCACTTGTTATGGATATCGAATGGTACATTTCAGGCCAGCATCATCAAGTGGCTCGGAGCCATTCGCTCTCTTGATCGCCAATCTATTCCTCTCGGTATCCTGTCCTGGGTTGCTAGCTCTCTGGGTGAAAAGAGTAGTGTTATGATACATTCCAACGTTTTCACCCTGTCAATAACGCGCCGCTCAGCGGAGCAGTTAATCGCTGAACAACCGCAAGTCATTCAGGTTGCTTCAGTCTGGCCAGACCTGAATGGATCAAGATCATACATAGGTACTTGCTAAGATTTTTCTAAGCTGGGAAAGGAGATCAAGAGAATATCATTATATGTAACCAATCTCAACTACCTATATGTATGAACGGTACCCAGGAGAGATACGCCTTCGTCCCAACCCGTTCTCTGAGCCCTTCGACTGCCAAATGCAGCGCCATTGCCGCATCCTTATAATCCGGCGCTCCCTCCTTCTTTCTCAGCAAATAGCCATACACATCCCTCGCCACGTCCGGAGCGTCACGGTCAAAGACGGACCAAATAGTCCCAATGACGCCCTTGTAACCTGCCATGAGCATGCCCGCCGCGATATGGATCGAGTCCTCTGGAAGGGTGTCGCTCCCCGTAGCTGTCTGACACGCAGAAAGGAATGCGAATTCCGCTTGTGGTAGGTCAATCTGGATGAGGTTCTCGAGCATGATCTCCTCAGTTCCTGTGAGCAGTAAGGCGCTCTTCGTTGGCTGGGACACATCTTGGACGCCGTGGCACGCAAAATGCACCCAACTGGCGTCGCGCATTGAGTGAAGAACAGATTCACGGGTTGCGTTATTCTCCAATACCTCTTCAAATCGCTTATCCTCATTGTCGGGAAAATGAGAACGAAGGTATTGGATTTCCTGCTTTGTGCCGCCGATATGCACCTGGCCCGTAGGTTGGGCGACAGCGACGGCCAATATGCGAGGGGCTGCAGCGGTGTTTGATGTGCGTTGCGCATTGAGGAGCGAAGAGATAGTGGGAATGTACGAGGAAACCACGAAGTCGTATATCTTGTGGCCTCTTTCCGCTCGAGTATAGTCGCCAGCTGCGTGTAGCGGAAGGAGAGAGAGTTCACCGGTTGGGCACCAAAATATTCTATCTTGAACGACGTCTGGAGGATTCTTCACTGCTGTGTTAGCCCAACGACAAGATATGTTAAGACAGAGCGTACTGCGATTGCGATTGCGTCGAAAATGGGCCGAACAACCTTGTACCAGAGCTCGCTCAACATATCCTCGAACAAGGCCTCAGCACGGTCTTTCTCAACCCAGTCATCTGTTTCGTCCCAAGGATCCAGGGATCCCAACCGTGACTTCTTTGCTCTTATACCCAAGTCCTTTCCTCGTCGAAATCTTCCAGCTCAACATACAGAGGCTCTGCCGCACCGGGAAGAAGAATGAGCACGTTAGTCCGGCGGCCGACAGGAGTGATGACCACAACTGGTCCGTCCTCCGCTGCCAGCATCAACTCATCCACTGTTTTTGGGAATAAGAAACGTTCGCATCCAGGAAGCTTCCTAACCTCCTCGACACTGTTGTTCCATTCGTTGACCAAAAGTCTGTGTCGATTGCCTGCCATCTCTTCTCTTGCATACGCCGATTCGTTTGGCGCGGAAGCGTAGTCGTGCTGTGCCCCAGTGAATTGCAATATCTTTGCGATATCGCACATCTTGTCCGCCAACGCCACATCCACCGCACGTACACCGTCCAGGGAGACGCGCAATCCCAATAACTGGCTCCAAGAAGCCGAGCGACCTCGTTCCAGCAACTCCAAAGCCAGTCCGTACTCACCAACCATGTAAACATCCATCAAAATAGCACTCAGCGCCAATTGCCCGAACGACTTGTTGTCAGTGCCTTGTATCTCGCCTTTGAGGACATCGTGTCGACTTTTCAGTGGCAGCCCAATCCACAACATCTCGCAATACGCGTCCACAGCCGCACAGCATGCAGCAATGGCCGCAGCCGGGTACTTGTCGACATGGTCGACCATGAATGGATGCAACCGAATGTAATGCGAGCAGGTAATCCATTGCATGGCTGCCTTGAAGCGCCAATTTTGAATACGATGCTCCTTTTCTAGCGCACAGCTCGAGTAGAGGTCCATCGCTCGTAGACAGTCTTCGGGGTCCCCACAGTGATCCATAAATCTGTCTGAATATGCGCCAGCAAGAGTGTGCTTTGCTTGCAGTTGGCCAGCCTTGGACGTCAATAGTGGCAGAACCTCTTCGAGGATGTCGATGGCCCTAGCCAAGTCCGTAGCATTCGATTTGCTTGTTTTATGTCGTCTCCATAGCAGGTACGCTAGTCTAGCGGCAGTGGGGGGCCATTCACCGGTTCCACGAGTAGCCTTGGATGCAGTCTCCGACATGACCACACACTGATCAATATCCTTCACATCCCCGTATTTCTCGTACAATGCCAGGTGTACTTCCCCAAGGAGTCGATAGCATGCAAGTGTCTCCTTGCGCGTGTCGTGGCCCAGTTGCAAGAACATCTCACCAGCCGTGACAGCTGCCTGTACCGCTTGTTCTGCATCTCTCTGCTCGCCGGTGACCTCGTAGCGTAATTGGAACATCTCTCCGAGGTTCCGCAGGTGACGCGCCGTATATCCTGCCTCTTCCTCGGGCTGGGCGAGCGCCTTCACCAAATACCCAATTCCACGCTCCAGGTCATCCCGTAGATGCAACATCTGGAATCGCAGCTGCAGGCCTTCGGCAAGAATGAATAACCATCTGGAAGTTTGGTGTTTCGCTGGGTCTTCGATTCCATTGCTGGCGATGGCGATGCTTAAGTCGAGGTCAGGGAGGTGGTTGGTGCGGGACGCATTCTTGAGTAGACAGTCGGCAAAGGTAAAGAAGAAGATGGGGTGCTCGGCGGAATTGGCAGCGGGACGAGCAATGGTGAGCTTCGATAATGACAAGGCGCGCGCGAGGAATTTGGGATCGTTTGACTCCGAGTAGAGCCCAAGGAGCCGTTCAGCAAGGACACGGGCTTGAATAAGGGTTGTGTGGCAGATATTGGTGCGTATGGATTCCTCAAGTGTCTGATACGCATCATCTAGGCAGTAGTGGTCGAGCATCTCGGTATATGCAGTGAGCGCGGAGTTGAACAGATGTGCATCTTGTGTTGCTTCGTAGGTATAAGTACATGCATCGCCCAGCTTCTTGAAGACGTCGCTCTTAAACGAGCTAGGTGGTAGTGATTTAGCCCGGGACTCGAGGGCCAAGGCTGCGTCGGGGGTCAGCAGTGTGGTTATCTCGGCTACTATGGGTCGAATCGCTGGAACAATATTCAACGCCATGTGAAGGAAGGTGGGATCGTCAAGTTCTAGTGGCATCGATTTTGTGAGTTAGATTGCACATTCAAGGTGTGTACTCGCTCACCGTTGTAGAGCATCTCAAATGAAGACTGAACACTAGTATCACGATACCCCCCGTGGATATTGAACCGCAGCTTGAAGGATGGGCCATCACTATCTGGACGAATACCATCGGCGCAGAATTCTGTGTTGTCACTATCCCGCAGGTCCTCAAGATCTACGTAAACCTCGCCAAGGCGTGCCCCATTTGCCCGAGACACGCCAATAACCAAAAGTACACTAGAGGGGGTGTGAGTAATCTTGTGCATAAACAATGGAATGGCCTCTTGCCCTTTGGACACGGTCGCTTTCAAGTCAAATGTCCAATCAATCCCATCGGCCGCGTTGCGAACTCCAAGGCATTGCGACAAAGGTCGCCCATCAATTTCGATGGCCATCTCGAGATCCCCGTCAAAAAAGGCATCGAATTGTATGGCAAATTCTGGTCAAAATGATCACTCATTCCGAACGACGCATTTCACGATTGAGGGTGTGCTCACGAGATAGCGTAAGAGGGAAGGTGTGATTTCGAGGGCTGTGAGCAGAAGTAAGTCATCAAAGGATATCCAAGCTAGCTAACAATCCTGACTGGAAGTGATTATCCGCAAACTTTGAATCTGACATGGTGGTTCGCTCAAAGGCCGAGGGAGGTCCCGTCGCAGTTGGCCACTCGGAGCGTCTGGGAGCGCCGGAAAGAAAACCAAGCACAGGCCCGGCGCTCTGATCCTGGCCAAGGTTGTGACAATGCGTATCATCTAGACAGCTGATAAAGTAGAATAGCCGCAAATATAATCCATGTCGCAAATTCTAAAGGGGATAGGGAAAAGGATCAAACTATGCTGAATCAACATGATAGGCATATTCAGCAGTAAACTACCCACCTAAGCATTGTACACAACCTTGGGAATGAGCCCAATCACCCCACCTCCGCGTCCATTCCATCCTGGAATTTCTGTCCGGCATACTGGACACCTTTACGGGCGCGTAAACCCAACCGATACTAGCCAGAGAGCTGCCGACTCACCTAGCAGCAAACGGTTCAAGGCCAAAATGCTTGGATTGTGCAATCTTGATGGCGCTAAAGAGACACTCGCCGCAGCTAATATGGCCACACGGCGTCACAGTCGCGTTTGTCGGTGCACAGAAGCATACGGGGCAGTTGAATCCACCCAGTGGGTCGGCTTTGGGGGCGGCGAGATCAAGGTTGCATGACGGGCCGGATTCAGGTTGTTTGCCCTTTCGCTGCTGACTAGCGGTGGTAGCTCCGTTCCAGGATCCTGGCATTTCTGAGGCTGGAGGTCCAGTCATCGGCGTGGGCGAAGCTGTTGAGCCACCAGCAGCCTCTTCTTGTTCGGGGGGTTGGAGTTCGTGTAT
This sequence comes from Cylindrobasidium torrendii FP15055 ss-10, assembly GCA_000934385.1. NCBI lineage: Eukaryota > Fungi > Basidiomycota > Agaricomycetes > Agaricales > Physalacriaceae > Cylindrobasidium > Cylindrobasidium torrendii. Next base: position 64,817 of record KN880485.1, on the reverse strand, counting down.
GACCGCAATTTCCTCTTCAGATGCGGAGGATACCTCGGTGAGAGGCGAGCCATCGCGAGAGTGAGGTTTTGGGATTGAGCTAGGGCCCGAACTTGAACTTGAACTTGAGCCCGGCTCTTGGGGGACAAGTGGCTGTTTCTGGGCTTTGGCCTTGGTTTTGGCTTTGGGTGCGGAGACCTTGCGTTTCTTTTTTGGTGCGGGGCGTTGGGCAGCTTCCTCTGGTGCAGGGCGCTTCTGGATGCGTTTGGAACGGCGCCTCGAAGGGTCAGCAGATGGCTGTTCGTCGTCGGACATGATGACGGGAAACGGAGTGGGACACAGCCACTGATGCGCCGTGCTTCCTTTGATGATTGATCACTCTGATCGAGGACAAAGCACTTTAAGAACACTTTAAGAAGCTGAAGGGATGTTACTTAAGTGTTATCCAAGAGGTCGTTCGACGGAACATCAATTTCACAAGCCATATCCCTTGTCTTCGTCATCCGTATTTCTCTTTTCTTGTCATCTTTTCTTTCTTTCTTCTCTCTTTGAGCTTGTGGACCGACGTGGAGGTGTCTCTGATGGTCTCAGCCTCTCAATGCGCATATGTATTAGCTATCAGCTGTGCCTGTATACTTACATGCATATGATGGGCTCCATACGCTCTCATGTGCGTGAAGGGGACACCCCAGTCCAGTGAATTCAGTTATGCCCGTCCCCCCATACGCTCTACCCAAGTCTCGAACTCACACGCTTTTTTTTTCAGGTAGCTTTCTTTAGCCCATTGCTCGTCGTACGCTTTTGAGCCCAACGTTTGTGCTCTAATCCAGTCGGTTCCAAGTCGGTAAAACACTATCTCTTTTATTGATCCACGATGACAATGACATTCGAATACCGAATACGGAGCTGGTAGCAGCGTGGTCGCTGGTATGGGGTGTGCCACGGCACGGTGGGGGCCGACATGCGGGACGAGGCTGCCGGGACCTGGGGCGTTCAAGATGGCCCGAAACAGAACGGGGCTCTAGCAAAGGCCTCTGCCTATCTTCTGGACCGTCTGTGGACTGCTGGCTCAGAGCCCGGAGTGCTATCGATCTCTGGATCCGTTCGGTCGCGACACGCTGTCGAACGAAATAGACGCAACAACGGAGGAATCGAACTCCCCGATCAGATAAAAGTCCGATCGCACACTCCAACTTGTCCACAAACACCCATCTTCATTACAACAAGCCCGCCCTCATGGCTACAGCATCAAAGCTTAGAGTTAGCACCACCGAAACAGCTTAGGCTTCCGCCGAGTTCTCACCTTGTCGCAGACTGTCATTGTCACTGGCGGCGCTGGGTACATTGGCATGTAGTTGTCCTCGACCGTGGGACATGTTTCTTACTCCCTCTCCAGGTTCCCATGTCGTATACTGCCTCGTAAAGACACGCCAGTACAAGGTCATCTCTATCGACAATGGCCACAACTCCTTCCCAGAAGCCCTTGCGCGCGTCTCCCAGCTGGCTCGTGAAGAGCAGGCCAGCGAGACCAAACCTGCCGACCTCTCCGAAGAAGATTGGCTAGAGACAAACAACATTGTCATCAAGGATGGCGACATCACAGAGAAAGAGGTTGTCCGCGCCCTCTTCGAAGAGCAGGGCGGTAAGGGCAAAGTCTGGGGCGTCATCCATATTGCTGTCCGTTTCCAGATATACCCGTCCACTCCCCCTTGCTCAATTTTAGCAGGCTTGGAAGGCTGTTGGCGAGTCAACTGAAATCCCACTCACGTACTACCACAACAACGCCTCCGCCACAATTCAGTTGCTTCAGACGATGAACGAGTATGACTGCAAACGCTTCGTCTACTCATCTTCAGCGACTGTCTATGGTATCCCCCCAAAGGTTCCCATTCCCGAGACTTCCCCGCTTGGTGCTCTCAGCCCATACGGCAAGACCAAGGTGATGTGCGAGATGATTGTCGAGGACCTCTGCACCGGTGCGTTCCCATACTTTTGTTGAACCTAAGTACTGAGTACCGACGATAGCCCAGCCTGAATGGAAGGCTCTTTCCTTGCGATACTTCAAGTGGGCCCGTCCATTATTTTACTTGTGACATGAACTCAGATTTCACAGCCCCGCTGGTGCTCATCCCTCTGGCCGCTTCGGCGAGGACCCCAAGGGAACGCCTCTCAATCTTCTCCCCATTCTTGGACAGATGGCTGTCGGACGTCTCCCGCCAACGCTAAATGTCATGGGCAACGACTACCCCACCGCGTACGTCAAATCCCACGCCTTTCCGTAAAAAGCCTTCCATTGAGCTCCATCCGCAGCGACGGCACCTGTGTGCGCGACTACCTTCACGTTATGGATCTCGCGTCTGGCCATGTTCTCGCCCTCAACAAGCTCGTCGAAGACCACTCGGACATCTTCCCGGATAAAAAGAAACAGTACAAGCAATACAACCTTGGTACGGGCAAGGGCGAGAGCGTACTTGAAATTGTGGAGGCGATGAGGAAGGCCACTGGCTTTGACTATAAGCTCGAGATTGGCCCTCGGCGGTGCGTCTGCTCTCCTCTCTTTTGGCGGCGCGCTGATGTACGATGAAGTGCTGGTGACGTTCCCGCCCTCATCGCGGACCCTGCGCTTGCACAGAAGGAGCTTGGCTTCCATACGACCAAGAACCTCGTCGAAATGTGCCATGATCTCTGGAACTGGCAGAGTCAGAACCCTAATGGCTTCGAGGGCAGCGCCTAAGCGTCTACGCCCATCCATCCTACGCGCTGGGTCGACAAAGGAACATATGCTATGCTCACGGACATCCCGCACGAAAGTGGGGGTTATTTATGAAGCTCAAGGAAGAGGATAAGGTGAAGGGGACTAATACTTACTATACCCTTCCCGCCTACCCGTGTAATGTCTGCGATGAAATGTACACATACTACATATCTACTGTCGGCTGTGGTTCATGCACATGTCCGAGAGTTTAAGCTTTAGGCTCAGATGTTAGAAGTTATACACAGGGAGATGTAATTTACTCGTCATATTTCGACCAAGTAGTTTTGTTGTTTTGCTACCTATCGAAATGTCCGGTATATAAGAGTCCAAGTTCTAGATTCTGCACTACACATTGACTGCTGCATAGCCATTTGGGTTTTGACTCTGCCAGTTCCAGAGATCCGCGCACATTGTCTCGAGGTTGGCGCTCGTCTTGAATCCCAGCTCTTCCTGAGCAAGGGTTGGATCTGCGATCAGTGCCGGGACGTCGCCAGCTCTGATTGACCGTATAAGCTCCAACGAAGAAGGGGCGAGCGACAAAACGTACCTTCTTGGTGTGATTTCAAGCTTATAGTCAAAGCCCGTAGCCTTCTTCATCGCCGCCGTAATTTGCAACACACTCTCGCCTTTGCCGTTACCGAGGTTATACGCCTTGAATTGCTTGTTCTTGTCGGCGAATATAGCAGAGCGTTCTTCCGCGAGCTTGTTGAGGGCGAGGACGTGCCCAGACGCCAGGTCCATGACATGGAGGTAGTCTCTTACACATGTGCCGTCGCTACAGTAGCCGTGAGTAGTGATTCCAAGCCGTCTTAGGAGACGCACACAGTGGGATAGTCATTGCCCATGACCTTGAGTGTAGGTGGGATGCGGCCAACGGCCATTTGTCCAAGAATAGGCAGAAGGTTGAATGGCTTTCCTCTGGGATCTTCGCCAATACGACCAGATGGATGCGCACCCGCAGGGCTTTACGGCGACTAGTCAGCCAAACGCTCCACTTCAGTGACGGTAGAGCTCACTTAAAATACCGCAGAGACAAAGCTTTCCATTCTTGTTGAGCTGGAAACCGCGGCTATCAGGAGGTGCAGTGGGTAATGAACGCGACGCACCGGTACAGAGGTCTTCAATGATAGTCTCACACATCACTTTCGTCTTACCATACGGGCTGAGCGCACCAAGAGGCGACGTTTCCGGTATGGGGACCTTTGGAGGAATGCCGTAGACGGTAGCAGATGAGGAATACACCAGCCGCTTGCAATCAAACTCGTTCATAATTTGGAGCAGCTGAATCGTTGCGCCAACGTTGTTCGCGTAGTAGGTTAGCGGCTGCTCTGCAGACTCGCCTACAGCTTTCCATGCCTGCGGATTGTAGTCGATAACGAGCAAAGAAGGCTAACGGTGAACGCACTGCGACATGAATGACGCCCCAGATCTTGCCCTTGCCGTACTCTGCAAACACAGATCGTATTGATGCACCATCGGTGAGGTCCGCATTCTTGGCAACAATGTTATTGGTCTCTTGCCAGTCCTCGTCAGACAGGTCCGCGGGTTTGGTCTCGCTGGCCTGTTCTTCGCGTGCAAGCTGCGATACACGCGTCAAGGACTCCGGCTGAGAATTATGTCCATTGTCAACCGATACAACTTTGTATTGACGTGTCTTTGCGAGGTGGTAGACGACATGAGAGCCTGTGAGGGGTAGTAAGCTCAAGTGTTTGGCGCGTTGCAATGTGCGCACCAATGTAACCAGCGCCTCCGGTGACAATGACAGTCTATGATGATATGAGTGATTTATAGTCTTCCTGCTTGTATTATTTACTTTGAGCTTGGAATCGGATGGCATGATATCAGGAAGCCTGGTAGTGGAAGTATGAGACGAGTTGGTTATTATGATCGGATCAGATCTATGTTTGGTCCCCATGTTTATGCTCGAATCACAGTAATGGAGTCTGAGAAGTGGTGCGATGTGAGGAGACCGCGGCCTTATTCATGATAAAACCATTCTGGTTTCCATTCGTTCTTTTCGAGGGTGATAAGCATCAAGTGGGAAAGAAGTCCGAGCACCTGAAATCGGCATTGGCACCGCATGATCGCGATGTTGAGCTTTGACTTTGACTACCACGTTCGCAAGAAAGAACACTAGATTACCAACCAATGCCAATTGTTCTCCCAGGTATAAACGACCTATAGCTACGTGACATTGTTTTCACCCACCACATTGAAACAAACAAAAACATGGCGCATCGGGAGGTTTCAACGAGAGTGATTCCCTACGCTCGTTCTAATGATCCTTCGAGGCCCTGCTCATGGGGTACTGAATGAGTCTGGCTGAAAATGAATCTCCAGTTCCTATCGGTACTAACCCTGGGATCGGCTGTCCAATGCAACCCGGGAGTTAAATTGATACAGATACTATAACTTATGCGCTACTGTCTATCGGGCCTCGAGGATCTGAGGCGGATGAACACCCAAATACTATAGATTCAACTCTATCCCGCGCATTTGGAGACACTATCTTCGATTCCACTCAATACACCTCCATCACTATATGAAATCCACAGTCAGCCTGGAAGTCTTGCGCTGATTTACAGACAACGAGCAGATATGGACGCATGTGAGAACTACTTGCCATGAGAAGTTAGAACTACTACTTAAGTATCTACTTCCCAGCCAATGGCCATCTTTCTGAGGGAGATCGATCAGTGACGTAATCGCCGAACAATGTAGATGTAAGCCATAGCCACTTCCGAACACCCTGACTACAGAGCCCCATGGTCATTACAAGGTCATCGCCATTCCTAAAGTAATCTCGTTGGCTTTTTCGGCTTGCGATAATTTTTGCTCACCATTGCAGCGCAGCGACTTTCAAGGTTGGTTGACGTGGCAGGCCTGTACTACAATCGTTGTAGTGCTTGAAAAACTCACACCAAGAAGGAAGATCTGTCATAGGGTTTGCATTTCCTTTGAAGTCATGGTCTCCTGCTTATTATTTCCCCAGCCTTGCGATATAGAGGACTTGACAAATGACGAAATATTGGACCTGCGCAAATCACCAGAGCACCGTTTGGATGCATCCGCAGTCGATGCGCACAACGTCGTCAGGATCACCGAGAACGTTGTTGTCAAGCTAGCGCAAGAGGCGGATATGAATAATCCAAATCCTACCGAAGCACTTGCTTTGCAGCTAGTAAGCGAGCAGACCAGCATTCCTGTTCCGCTGCATTGAATAATTTTGCTACATTTCTGGTCATTTTTTCTTATGAGTATCGTGTCTGTACGCTAAACACTATGTTGCGAACTCGGGCTGAGAGCAAAACGCTCTATCTGACACCTTTGTCGTATGCCGATGGCCTTCGTGTGTTCTTGCTGCTGTAAACAACTACTAGTGCATCGTTCTGGTAGCATTGCGTCCAAGAAAACTAAGCATGGTACAATTTAGTCTCGATGCTGAGCTATGGGCCGAACAGAAAGCTACGAAAATCCTTCCTACCGTCAGTGGCGACCTCATGGACAAGACTATCATCGTTACCGGAGCCAGCAACGGATTGGGTTGCGAGGCATCCAGATATTTTGCAAGGATGAATCCCAAGAACTTGATTCTGGCGCCGCCGCCGACTCAGAGGCATGGCAATTCAACGTTTCTGGCTTCGAGAGCGTCGTGGTCTTCGTGGACCGCGTCGGACGCGATTTAGAGCGTCTCGACATGCTTGTAGCGAAATCCGTCGAAGCCTTCGAGATGTCCCAAACCGCAGATGGATATGAGCAAATGTATGTCGTCCAAAACCACTTGCGAAGCTTATCGTATCAGGATTCAAGTAAACTCCCTTAGCAACCTTCTCCTTTCGATTCGCCTCGCCCCAATTTTGCTCAGAACGGCCAAGATGAACAACACGATCTCTAGACTTGTTAATGTTGTCTCAAGCACGTTCTTTGGCGCTCGACTTGACCCCCCACCATCGTCGACGGAAGCACAAACAGCTTCAAGGCTATGAGTAGCCCAGAGTATACCAAGGATCCTAGGTGAGCGTCCCTCGTCAAGTGGCCGTTCTCGAGCTCATTATCGTCCCTCAGTGTCGCCGCTGGCCGATATGCCCTAACCAAATGTATTTCAGCTTGCCATTGGGCCGTCTCTGCGTCAACTAACCTGGTGTTGTCAAGCAGTAATTCAAGTGTTCTATACGCGCGCTGCAAGAGCTCATCGGAAAAGGACGCCCCGCTGACTGTAACCTGCCTCTGCCCAGGCTTCTGTATTTCAAACCTAAGGAGGGATGTAACCGGCCCCGCCAACGAATTCTTCAGGCAGATGGAGCAGGAAGGCGTATACTCATCTGAAGCTGGTTTTTGGCGCTGTGGGCGGGGACGCTCAAATACTGAAGGGTCAATTTTGTGGATGTGCAAGGTGAGAGAGGTTAGTGACTACGTGCTAAAAGGTGTGGAGTACGAGCGTCGTGTTTGGGTATGCACCCTCATTCCGATGCCTATTGTTGCAGCTTGCTGACGGGCTATAGAGAGATGCGGTCGAGGTTCTCGCGACCGTCGATTCAAGAACAGCCCTCGAGACTATTACACAAGTGTAGACAGTATTGTCCCCGGAGCGGCCAAGATCAGCGCTGCTCGGTATATAAACTGAACGCGTTCTGAACTCTTGTCAAGGTGTATCGCAGGGTGACCCGTAGGATTCAGTCAGCAAAATCGAGTTGTTGAGCATGGAGATTGATTCTTCGCGTATTTATTGGAGGGCTTCAGGCTTCTGCACGGTGGTTTCTGGGGCTCTTTGATCCAATCGAATCCGCTTGAGCCCATCGGCGGCACTCCAGGGTACCTCCTGTTCCCAGTGCGTGATAACTACGACGGCCTGCTCGTCATTGACACCACCGCCTTCCCTCAAATACCTTTTCGCATTGTCTACCATACTCTCGTCCATGCCACTCCAGACCTCATCTAGCAGCACAAGTTGAGGCCTGCCAACGAGCGCGCGCATGAGCAATACGATCCTCTGTTCCCCAACGCCCAGGTCCACGAACTCGCGTTCGCCGAAACCTGCGGACGGCTGGAGGGCAAATACCACCTCTTCTCGGCGTTGTACGCGCCATTCAACGTCCTGTTCAGACAGATTTTGCATGATGCCAGTCCCAACGCCATGTTTTCCGCGCGTAACAAAAGTGCCGTCGAAACCTGTACCAACGACGTCCCGTACGAGCATTCCTGCGCGCCTGGGAAAGGCATCGAACATCTCTGGGGAGACAACGCCAATGAGTGACTGCAGCTGTGGTGTCGCAATGCGCGGTCGGGGACGTCCGAATAAACGGAGGTGTTTTTGTGTATATGATTGCGGATGATCTCCAGTAAGCAGCGCTAGTAGCGTCGTTTTCCCAGACCCATTGGCGCCTTGGAGGTGCCATCTTTCGCCTTGTCTGATCTGCCAATTGATATTCTTCAGAATCTACGCATTGAGGAGTCAGAATGGATGAGGTTGCACCGAAGGTGAACCGGACGCACTTGTCTGTCTTCGTATTTTACCGATACATTTTGGAGGTCCGCCACCATTTCACCGATGCGAGGTGGGGTAATGGGTGTGGAGGTAGCCTGCGCAGCGGCGCCGAGGCTGCCGTCTGCGAGTATTTCTTCCTTCGAGCCGGTCTTCACAGTGGTGCCTCTGAGAAAAGCGAGATGGGTGATCCAGTCTGGCACGACGTCGTGCTTGCGCAGGCCAAGAATCACACGCGGGGTGCGAAGGTTGTGAAGCGTGTCGAGGAGTTTCGGACGAGCGTCTACGTCAAGCCCGGCTACAAGAATGAGAACCTGCGTGTAGATAATGACGAAGCAGACTCACTAAGAGGTTCATCCAGAAGCAGGAGCTGTGGCTGTCCCCAGATGGCCTTGAGGATGCGTGCTCGACGTGTCTGACCATTGCTCAATGCGATGAGTGGGATGTCAAGGAACGCAGCCAAACCCATCTGTTGCACCAGACTTTCGAACAGAGCTCGTTTCTGGGGTGAAAGGTTCGCAACTACATCCACCGTCTTTTCCCAGCCCGGAGCGCGCAGTATTTCTGGAATACCGCCGTATGGATCGATGGTTTCTGGAAACATATGCTGGCGAAGTGTGATACGATCCTGGTCTTGGACAGCGCCGTACCGAGCCGTATAGTCGTAGAAGGCCCCACCAGACCGTCTGCGGTTTGCGAAGGAGACCAGAGAGGCAGGGAATTCTGATTCAACTTTCGATAGGCCTGGGTAGAGACCTGGTGGAGGTGGGTGTGGGCTAATTCGCCGATGCCCAAGGAGCATCTTCACTCAGTTACTGAGCTGGAGCCAGGGAATGTATATGTGAGCTCACCTGGAAGAAATCATCCTTCTCGTTCGCAGCAGCGAGAACTGCCCAGTGTTCGCCCTCATTTACTGTCCAGGAAACATGCCGGAAGATGGGGTCTGACGCTGCGCCAAAGCGGTATACGTCGGCGGTAGGAATATTGATTATGTGCGGAGAAGTGCTAATGAGTCGAATTCGTCCAGACGCGCGGGCTTGCGTCCGCAGTGATGAGAGTAAAGACATAAGGCGCGCTACGGTCACGGCTCGGCTGATGCTGACTGACGCGGTTGCGGCGATCAGCATGATCGCTCTTGGGTCTTACCGCCATGGCAGAGCATGAAGAGTTGGACCCCATTTGGGCTTCAACAAAGACCTCGAGACAGATTGCAGGGCTGGGTGAAGTCGAGAAGGTATTCAGAGCTACATAACGGAATGTAGTATACTAAGACTTGGTAGTCCATCGGCAAATTGCTTACACTTGCTGCATCGTCCGTCTCCCTCCTTACGCTGCCTCAAACGGACTCTCCCGATGATCCACTTCCACAAGGAGAAGAGCGTATCGAGAAGTTTGTGCTCGAAGTAGGCGACTATTTTGAGACATTGAATGTGAGTATGAAGCTGCCCAAATACAATGAACAAACAAAGATCTGGTAGAGCGTGCAAGAAGGCATCCGAAGCACACTGGCACACATCCGACACGCACGAACGGCTCCCACCGCTATTGAAGCACCCCCTGCAGGTTTTGTTCCTCCAAACACGGGCGTATCACTGGATATCGCGGCGGATGGGAAAGCGTTGCGTGGCTTGCAGGAAAGTAGGATCGAACGGGACGCATGGACAGGCATTCTCGATGCACTCAAGAGGCTCAAAGCAGCTCAAGAAGAGGAAAATGTGGATGTTGAAATGGATATACAGGGTACAGTGTGATAATTGCGGAGAACTGTAATCAGATAGTCACTTCTTCGAGGACGGTTTCTGCGTTCAATAGCTCTGGGTTTTCCTGAAACTCGGGCTTAGTCTTGACACTGACCTGCACGACGTTAGGTGCCAGCGATTTCCGACGTTGAATCTATACGCACCACAAGATCCCTGAGTTCCCCCGCCGCGCGCCCAGCACGGGTCGCCGAATCTTCAATCATCCGATTGCTCTCATCCAGAACGCGTTTCTGTCGCGCAAGTCAGGAAATACGAAGGAATATGCCACAGAGACGCACAGCATTCTTGACCTCCCACTCGTCCTCGGCAATCCCACTTGCAATCATCTTGTCGAGCTTTACCTTGTTGTCTTCGGCCTCTTTGCGATAGAGAGTGTGTTCCTTCATCAGCCTTCAGGACGACATGAGGACTCTGCGATGTAGCCCCAAGCCAAGGCCTAACCGTTTGGCAGAAGAGGACTTGATCTTCAGTTGGCGTTGGATTGCTTGAATATCAGACATGATGGTGGGTCGACGTAGGAAGAAATAAACACGTTCGAGAGCCTGATGGCCTTCATTGCGTACATCGTGTGGCAAACAATGGCACAGCCACCCGTTAAATGCTCTTTTGCCAAATTGTACTACTGTGATAGACCGCAAACTAAGCTAACGACGGCCCAGATCAAGGCTAGCATACTCTACTTGAGAGTATACCGCCGTCGTTTGTGGGAAATGTGTGACATGAATGTTACTGCGGTGTCTATGTAACGCCGAGTTCGTAGTTTTCGAGCAATGGTCTATTACAGCCTGTGGTAGTTCACGCCTTCGTGAGCGTGTACTGACTGCTTCTACAGAGTCTTACATAGCTCACCGTAGAGTCACAAGAAAAAGCAGCTTCGTTCCTCGGGCACCGTTCATCACACTTGTCTTCGTTAATGTTCTCAAAGCTTACTAACAAAAAGATTCAGTAAGGTGGATAAGTCTCGTAACTCGTTTATTTTGTCTTTCTAGGAGCGCACTGTGAGACGCCTACCACGAACCAGTGAATGACGGCTGCATTGCTCCTGGATGGCTTCATCTTCGCACGCTCCATCCGATGTTTGTGTCTTTCAAATGATTATTGCTTCCCTTTTGCTTTGCGAGATCCACGAGGTGTACCTCTGCACCCATCCGCTACCCTTGCGGTAGCACGCCTCTCGCAAGTCAGTTTCTGTATGGTGGTTTTCAATCGTCAAAGGCACTTTATCGAATCATCTTTTGTAGCTGCCAGTGTGCGAGAAATTCTCGTCATGGACGCTGAATGGTGGCATTCATACAAGCCTGAGCAGTGAGAGTACGACCCTGCACAATGCATATTGAGGCGTGGGTTTAATGTGTGGGGGTCCCCTCCTGTAAAGTCGTGGAGCAGATTAAATGGGCGTGTCGATATACACGCTCTACGACCTCCGCAGGGTCACACTGAAGATCAGGTTAACCTACTGTGCACCGAGGATCCAGACCTGGAGAAGTGCGAACATGTTCTTCCTTTGTTCTCCATAACCAGAAGTTTACCTTTTCTTTTTGCTGGCAGAGCACATACGTCCAGAAGCGGAAAGGCTGGGTGACCTGTGGCTGATGATCAAAGCTGAGGTTTTTGCGGCTCTGTACCGCTGAAATGGAACTCTTCATGACTATTTCGTGACCACAAAACTCTTGTCGACAACCACGATGACCGTCGATGGATTCTAGATACGGACTGAAAGTCGTGCAGGTCATAATATTCGACCCACTGGATACGATCAGAGTCCGCGGAGCAGCGCGGTAGACGCGAATTGTACGGGCAGAAAGAGCGAGAGGCTCGGACAGTCGACTGCGGCCACGGAGCTTCGTAAAAGTCAAAATGACGAGCTAGCAGGTTGTTTGAACAGCGAAAGTGTACAAAGGGATCGGCCGGCTGATGGCGGACGCAAACAGCGCGTTTGTCTCCTGTCCTCATCGCGTCCATATTCTTCCATTTCTTTTTCTGCACTGACGACCCCCGACGACTGCCCACACGACGCTAATCCCCTGACGACAATTTTCTGAAATTTCTTTTTGCAAGACAATGGATCACAACATGTCGGAATCAGGCTACCACCACGGTGGATATTACTCTGGCGGCGACGAGCACCAACAAGGTGGATATCCGATGGGAGGCTACGCGCCGTCTGAAATGGGAGCGTACCAGGTTGGGGCGGGCCCCACCCCTCAAACGCGTGCGTGTATTGCTGTAGCCTCGTTAATTGGATCTGATAACATTGGAGCAGGGATAGAACAACAACTGCAGGCGGCGCAGCCATCGTACGGGGGATTGTATCCAGGATATCACCATCAACAGGCGGCTGTCCCCGTGTACGGCACGCAGCTCGCGACCAACACGCCCCCACCGGCCTCCCCTGAGATCTACGGGGAGCCCATGTCTCCTCCCATCTCGGGTTCGGATACTTCCGCAGACGGCTTGTACCAACACTCGCATTCCTCCTCAGGCGCCAATTCGCCTTCCTCCTCCCGCTCTCATTCTCTCGTCCACCGTACGTCCACCAACGTCCGCTACAACCCGACTACACCGTCCCCGACGACATCTTCTGGTGGACGTGGACGCCGTCAGCGCAGCCAGGATTCCGACGACGACGACATGGGCGTTCTTTTTTCAGAAAATCTTGCCCACTCTCGCAAAGAGGCTACCCGCCGCCAGCGCATCGAGGCTGAGCAACGCCGCCGCGATGAGCTTCGTGATGGCTATGCTAAGCTTAAGGACGTCCTACCCGTCTCAAATCAGAAGAGCAGCAAAGTGTCCCTGCTTGACCGTGGTACGTCCGGACCGTGGAAGAAAGCGGATTTCTTGTGCTCATCTGTCCACAGCTACATCCCACATCATCAGTCTCGAGGCGCAGAACACCGACCTGCAGAAACGGGTCCAGCAAATGGAGGCCGAACTACACCGTCTGCGTTCGATCAACGAGAAGATCGCGCTTGGGGAGGACCCAGCGACATACCCCGTCAACTCGCGGCCCATGTCTCCGCCGCCGGACCATCGCCCCGGCCACTCGCACGCGTCGGCTCACTCACCGAGCCCCGCCCCTTCCGACTATTAGCCTTTGTATTGCTATCCTTTTGCCTCGCTCTCACATTGTTTCTACCTTCGACGCATCTCATGTGTGTATTAATCCTACAACTACCACCATATCCACCTCCGCCTACACGCCGGCCCGCGTAGGCCGCGTCCCTCTTGCAGCACAAAATACACCAGGCCACAAAGCTGGCAGAGGCGTCGGGATTGTTGGTGGCCCGCGTCGCGAGTGATGCTTTGGTGATTGACCTCTCGTGCTTCATATTACTTTTTCACTGCTACCTAGTTCGCTTACGCTGTACCGTCCATAGTATACATATCCTCACGGACTGCCATTTACGCCCCCACGAAATATTATTCCCAGCAAATCCCAAAAAAAACATACGCTGCACCACGGAAAGAGTATTCCCTATTTCGAGTGTGTACGACTTGCGGCAGCCCGCTCTCGGGGTTGCTCTCTTCTGTGATACGTCGATGGTCTGCATATGTCGTTCTGTCGAGCAGGATCCTCCAGGCAAACACGTTCCCTGCAGCGTGTTGCGTGATGAAAAAGGAGAACGAGGACGGTTTCAGGGTGCTGGTCTGCCACGAGATAGCAAATCGCAAGGCTTCATCGATGCCTCGAGGCGTCTCTGGTGGCGTTGCCTCTTCCTCGAGAGCTGCACATAACGCTCTGAGCTTCTGTGGAACAGCAGACACAGGCAATTTAAGACGGTATTTTACCCATTGTGCCCCATCACTCTGTGGGCGATATCGCCACTCGGCCGTGCACGTTCAAATTTGATGGCGCATTTCACACCCCACCCCTGTGAAGGTTTATAGCCTAGGCCCCAGGATATAGCACATCAACGAAATCACGCGTGATGTGGAAGAGTTCGACATTCCCCTGCTCTGTCTGATGATAGTGGCAGCGATTCCGGATTCGCACGTCCGAGAATCAGGGTTGGGTCCTCCGAGGGTCGAGCCATCCCCCGGAGTACGCCACAGAGCCGTTGAGCGAACCGCTGCCAGTATGAGTATCATTCAAGTCTGCCTGGGTCGTACGTTCGAGGCCATTAGGAGTTTGAGGCGCTTTCGATCAAAGCCACGCGCCGTGTGTGCGTAAGGACTTCCAAAACGGGATGAAGAGGCGCCGCCTCAACGACGACGCGTGCTCCAGTCGTTGCTATGCGCAACCGACTGTCCTCCGCACTGTGCGCCTCATTTCGGTCGGCGCAGGAGCTCGTCATCCCATAATGAAATAGACAATAGACTTTGGCCCGCATGGGCGCGAGGCGTGATATTGGGCAAAGCTGAAGCTGCGTTTACTGGTATTGTTCTCAATGGGACCCAGTTTGCAGCAGCACTGGGTGCGTGAATCGTGACGCTGGGCTGACCGAGTTGTTTGTGTAGGGATATGGTCTGCTTCGCTCATATCAAGTTAGATCAAGAATTCTCAAATTGCCATGCGCCTTCCTTCTGCTTACGCTCGCGCCACAAATTGTATTCTCCCAAAGACTTGTAGCCGCTTCTTTGCCTTCTGCTCATAGATGATGGATTTTCAGTCGTTCGTCTCGGTTATCGATGGCGGCGGCCTTTTATGTTTTCTGATTCATCAGGATTTCATTTCATTTCCTTTCATTGAGCGCTGCATATGGTTCGGGGACACGGTAAGCTGTGCTTCGATGTATAAGTCTTCGCCAAATTTGTACTTGTGGGTATGAATGTTGGCAACGGCTGATGCCACTCAAGTGCTCGGCGGCGTGGCATCGAGTAGTCCAGTCACAGTACTCTTCCTTTGATTTTATCTCTTGTCGACGTCCTGGATGCCTCTTTGCATGGACCATCCACACGGATATACAGCTCGTGAGTCAAAAGTCCGCGGAGGTCAACATCGACAAGATATCCTATGGTCATGCTCTGAATGGAGGTAATGTTGTGTTCATAAAACTCTCAATCCATCGGAATTTGGGGTCATGAACTTGAGGGCTCCAATGGCTTGTCTTCGACAACGTTGGCGGTAGGCTCGAGGCTTAGGAGAACGCGACTGCTGCATGGCAAAGTCCTAGTCCAAGCGTGGTCTGTGTTCTTAGACCGCCATTGAAACATTGTTGTGGCCTTGTAATCCCCTTTGCGAAGACAGCATGAATGTCGCCCAGGATCGTTAACAGCTTGCTACTCACTGGAAAAAGGGAAATCTGCGGCCGGCCAGTGCAAGTTACACTCAGGATGTTACAGTAATTTAGGCCTCCAGAGCTGTACATACCCTTTCTCTCCATTCTCATCATCAGTGGCTGAAGTTAGTCAGCTTGCCTTTATTCCCGAGGTTGGTTTGCGGCGGTTCGAATCCGAGTGCTGGTTCGTGTACTATCGGTACCGGACATTTCGCTCTTCACGAATCCCCTTGAAGACTTCACTACTTGCGAGTATAAAGACCGGCGGAGTATAAGAATTTTAAGGTTTAACGAACGATTGGGTGCCATTGGCTCCTTCGGCAAGACTTACCCCGCTTTGCGTGTAACGGAAGAAGAACGTTTGAAGATGTGGCATATAGCAAGTGTCCTATTCAATCTCGGAACCCGTTCGACACCCCGATCATAAACCCGTTCTGCGTAGCCTCATTCTACTGGACCTTTTTGCTCCAGCGACGATATCATATATTCCCCTGTGCCCAGTGCGCCATTGACAACTGAAGAAACCTGACCCTACCAATTCACAATCGATGAGCCCAGCGTACCTTCGAATTTTGTAGGACCAATACTTACCTACTAGGCGTTCGTCATCCGCTCACTACTGCTCATCGTTCTTTTCTAATCGCACGCGACTTCTTTCTCTGGTAGGTACGGACACGGACTAGGCCCGGTCCCAAGCACACTCAATCAGTGATGCAGCCCGCTGCTTTCTGTTTTCCCCCTTGTCCTGCGAGGTGGAACCACAAAGGTGCGATGTATACACTGTGAGGGATCATAGGACCTGAGACGCGGTTCTCCAGCTCATGGGGAGTAGAAGGCCATTTCCAGATGGCGAAGATCTGGACGCCGAGGGAAAGGTGCCGCCGGGGGTGAAGGTTGATGTAGGTTCCCATAGGCGCGTGAGATTGAGCTCAGAACATCTACGCAAGGGGCAAAGCATACCCCGAGGCGTCCAGGCAACGTGAAGCAAGCGAGCCTCGTGTGGGAGCCGTGCTCGCATCCACTTTATTGTACTAGTTTGGGGGCTAACAATCGAAAGATGAGCCAGGGCGCGATAAAGCGGTCTTGTACGATACAAAACTCGGTAACGGCACATGAGCTTGAAGAGGCAAGTTCGTATGGTTGTCGGCGTCTATGGGCACACATTCGCTACAAGGCCCAATTCGACTTGCAACAGCTGACTGGCTCAAGGGCCGCAGACTGAAGGAACCCTCCGCCCGAGAGGTCCATGAGCCAGACCCAGAATACCTTTGGCTGTCTATGTCCGAAGACAGGCAACTGGTGGGCGCCCGAGTGTTAACCCTAACCGCCCCGTTAATGTCTCCAATACCGCTCTTACTGGAAGGATGCACATTTAGGCTTTTTGGAAATCAGCAGACAGTGGGAAGGAAGGGCATCAGCGGACGCCACACAAACCAGCTCGTGGTTCTTAACGGAGAAACGAACGCGATCACACGAAAGGGCGGGATGACATAATCAGGATTTTCGAGCTTTGATCGGAAAACAGTGACGTCTGTGACTGCATTCCCTCATCCCAAGCGACCACTGGGCGAATCTCGACTACGAGCAACAGGCTCTTGACGACTCTCCGACAGTCAGGATATTGATTTATTGACCGATATACCCTTAACGAGCGGCTACCACAAACACTAAGCGTTAAATTCAAACAATGTGGTACGTTTAGATAACCCCATCGAAATGGCCAACTAGCTCATTTGGCAACTTATCAAGGTGTGATAACTGTCTGCTCGTTTTTCCTTTGGTGCGTAATATACGGTGCACCCTTATCCGCTTCCTCTCATAAAGCGCAGAGGGGTGGTGCTATGGCGTGGGCTCTCTTTGTGGCCGTACGTTTTCATATCTATCCGCATCATTTCCTTGGCCTTGATTTCTCCGCTACAGGCATACAGTCTAGCAGGCTCTCTTTTCCTCCTCATCGACGGTCAATATCTCTTCTTCACATATCCTGAATGGTGCGCCCTACTCCGTCGTAATTGCCGGCCTTTCTCCTGACTTCTCTCACCTGACAGGTTCATCTATGGTGGAATCGGTATGGCCGTGTGCGCAGTCTCCCTCATCAATGTTCTGGCACTATCGAACGTGAGCCACCCTGCAACATAAATCCGAAGCAATTGGATATAACCTTCCCCTCCTTCTTTCCTCAGCGGTCATACGTCTGGAGCAGGGTCTGCAAGTTCCTTTGGCCATTCATTATAGTCATCTCTGCTATCCGTGCCATTCTCATGATCGTTCAACTCCAACGCACGTAAGTACCACCGCAGCCTCTTTGTCCTCCGCTCGGTCGTCCGCTCGGCGCCTGCGCTGACGCGAACTTTAGGCAAGACAAGATCCAATGGGAGTGCAACAATGGTGGCGCCCTCTGGAGCGAATCAGCCGAGGCGGGCTACGCTACCACTGCGACGTTTCCGAGCCCTTTCTGTACCGCAGGCAGCTCGACGTTGCTTGTTGTCTTCATTATCTCGCTGCTCATCGACCTTGTGTGCCAGGTTGGTACTCTCTTGCACGTCGGATGAACTACGCTGAGATAGCATCACCTTCAGATTTACATGTATTTTTTGGCATGGAGGTTCTCGAAGCGTTTGGAACACTATTCGAGTATGAAGGGACCGTTCAACAATGGTCAGTGCATTGCCGTTTACGGCTGTCGCCCCATCGCTAACGATGTGATACCTCGCAGGCTATTACAATGCATAGTACTGTCTCCCTGCGCACTCGATTTCAATAGGTTTCCTGCTTGGACACATACTTATTTTTCCTTTAACTCTGGTATACTGATTTACGACGCTTATGATAGTCCCCCATCCTACGACCGCGGCCTAGCCGTTCATGCTTACGACTTTCCCACTTATGGCTGCTACCTTACTACTTCTGCCTTGTGGCGCTCCGGATTTTCGGTGTTGTGGTGCTGTAGCTGCTACAATACGAGTTCTGAATTCTCGCGTATCGATGTTTGTGAGAGATTTTGCCGGATAGCGCATGTCCGAGTTGTTTTGTTTGGTCTAGTATCTGCGTTCGACGGTCGGTGCTTCGCAGGGAGTGAGCGGAGGTTACAGTAGCCTAGATTGAAGCCATTGTGTGTCTGATGAGGCGAAACAATGAAAAGGGACAGCGCAGAAGGGACAAGCGGGCGGGGGTTGTTGGGGGGAAATGAAGTAAAAGAGTCATAGACGAAGTTCGAGGGTAAACATCCCGGGCTGGACACTGGAACTTTGAAGTACAGTAGGTTAGTAGTAGGAAGTGGAGAGATGGGGCGTTTGACGATTAGGGCGCGTCGGGGAGTGAAGCTGGATCCTGCCTCGAAGTGGGCCGTGGGCATTGTGGCGATTGGAGACTTTACCGGTTGACCGGGCATCGTGCATAAACTCTGAAGGACGATAATGGGAATACGTGACGCTTGGGGGGGGGGAACGGAGAGAAAAAGGTGACTATTATGTAGGAAAATGGCCGGGTAAGAGGCCAATAATACAGGCGGAGGAGGGAGGGGAGAGAGGTAAGTATTAGGGAGTGCAGGGACGGGCGCAAAGCGAGATGGGACGCGTCAGAAGGTGAAGGGAACCAAAGGCAGCCATTTTGGCCGCCAGTCCGAGAGCCTGGATAGTAGAAGCCCCGCGTCACCGGCTCGATCTGCTGCCGGGCGACAAGGTGAGCCGGCTCGGTTTGGTCGCCGTCTAGTTGGGTCCGAAAGGGAATTACGCGGACGGGAAAGTATATAACTGGACCCGCGGAAGCAAATCTCCTTCAATCTCTTCCCCCCCTCCTCCCCCAGGCAATCCTTTCCTCCTCTCCCTCCGCTTCTTCCGCCATTTTCTGCGGATTTTCTTGCAGCGTCGCCAGCAGCATCTGATCATCGTTGTTGCACGCCATTCGTACGTCGTCTGCATCGTTCTCTGCCGCCAGCGCCGCCGCTGACCTGCCACATCCAGTTCTTTATTCGTTTTTATTCGCAACCTAGACACTTTGTCCTCCATGTCTTACGAAAACGTTCTCACCCAGTCTGCGCCCCACGACTCGCCATTTATGGGGATGCCGACGTCCATGGATGCCATGGACTACCTGCAATACCCGCCGTCCCCGGGCGCGCCGGCTTTCTCGAGTGCGTCTGCTGTTGTTCACCAATCTGGCCAGTCCGCTTATCCATATCCAGGCGGCACCGACTTTGACGGCCTTATCACCGGCCAGATGGGCGACTACATGTACACCGCGTCCCCGTTTTCCAACACCTCTCCCCAACCGTACATGCCGAGCCCGGACGTGTCAGTCTCCCCTCGTGCCATGGTCGGCAACATCAGTGATAGCGACCGCCCGTCGACCCGTCACAGCCGCGGCTCTGGATCGCCCCCCGCCATCCCGTACGCCGCCACCGTCCCTAGGTCTGTTGCCCGCCACCCGCACAGCGCCGATCGCTTCGATCCCATGACCACTGTCGGCCGCCGTAACTCGGCGACAAACCGCCGTGTTCAGAAGGCCCGCAGGCGCCGCAACTCAGACGAGTCCGACGACGAGGACGAGGACGATGAGTACCATGGCAGCAATAGCTCGGGAGGTCCGGTCGAGACGTGCGTGTCTTTTTCATCACTCTATCTCACTTGCTGATTTTCTTGTCCAGGCGCCGCGAGTCCGTTCGTCAGCAGCGCATTGAATCTGAACAGCGCCGCCGCGACGATCTCCGCCGCCACTACGACCAGCTCCGTGACGTGCTCCCGCCTCAGCAGGTCAGGCTGAGCAAAGTCAGCATCCTTGCCAAGGGTATGTCCATTTTCGGCAGTTCTTTTGTCCCTTTTTTTTCTCACGTGTTTGTGCCAGCGACTGAGCACATCAAGGAGCTCGAGGCCAAGAACAGGCTCGAGGCCGGCCGCGTCGACACCCTGACGAGCGAAATTTCTCGTCTCCGCCAGGTTCACGACACCCTTATCGCGCGCGCCCTGCCAGCACTCCATCTCCAGGAGTACTGAGCGTTTTCTCTCCTCAAAAGTGTCAGCGGTTGCCAACGAATATTCGGCGGCACTGCTATGAATTATGAACGGACTTCTTGGTTTATCGCTATTCTATCTCGCATCGCATTTTTAACTCGCTACACACACTCCCTTTCCCTGTCGAGGAGGTCATTGATTTGTCCTCCGTCGCTCACGATTTGGCCCCCCAGATGGTTTAGCAGCAGCGCTGCAGCTTTTTCACGGGAGCTGGCACGTATGGCTAGCGATGGATTTTTGGACGACGATGGGATTTTACTGGAACGACTGGACGCCGGCACCGACACAAGACCTGGGACAGCGCTCGCAGACGCCATGCGTTCTCGCGCCCCCTTGCACTTCTTGCTACTCACCACCGTCGACGCGTCCTCGCTCCTTTCACACCCCCTCATTCGTGCTCGTAGGCGGCCCCTTCACTGGGTGCCGGGCCTCGCACGTCTTGCCGATACACTGGCGTCAATTCCTTTTTTTCATCCGCCAAGCGACCTCTACCTCTACCTTCCGGGCACCGTTTCCCGGCGACACCGCGTTCATGGACTGACCACGGCCAACCAGTACCTACTCGACACGGGAATTGCAACGCATTTCTATTTATTGCCTGATTTATGTCTCTTCCGCTGTCCGCAACGCTTTCGGCTTATTCTCTATTCGCACGTTCTGTGGATTGGACGACTGATCACCGTTTCTGCCCACCGTTGTGCGGCCACAACAACGCCTCTACTTCTTTCCCTGCTCTCATGCACCTGTATGGCTCCTCAAGACATCCGATCCTCAAGCCCGCCTCAGGCTCGCCCAGGACGAGCACGCACATCTGTGATGTGTCGGTCTACACCAAGATCGGATTGTGCGACGAAGCATTTTTGGCCGAACGGACGTGGGCATACGCGCCTTTCAGGTCTTGCGCGTGGCCGGGTGGTTCGACAAGCTGGGTCGGCGGGTGAGCTTATAGGTCGTACGTCTCTCCTGCTGCAGGGTATTGGTCCAGTTGCCCTGTTGTCGTCTCCCCAAGCGGTGACGATGGCGGCGGGGTGACTCCTCCTTTCTCTGTGGTAGTCCGAGGGCGTTTTGGCGCGGCGCAGCTAGTTCTGCCCGTGCCCGACCAACGAGGGGATGCTGTCGCGTCCCTATGCCCCGCTGGCCTCGCTGACATGCCCCCCTACAGCACACTCATCCGCCAACAACTTACCTATGCTTCGACTGCCTACACTGCCTGCGCAACGAGCCACATACATCCGTACTTACTCATTACCTATCCCCCACGAACCGTTATGCTCACTTATGATACGCCGCTTGTTATCCGTAGCGACGGTCTGTGCTACTACTACTTTTTCACAGTATTCCGTACATTTCTGCTGGAGAGGTCTGCGTGGCTTACGACTAATGTCATTCTCGATGTTTGGCACGATCAACTTTCTAGTGACTTGAAGCTTTCAGTGTCGACTTGGTTTGTTAAAATTATTAAACAGTCGAGTTCAAGTTGTGTAGGGCGCACTGATAATTACAGTGCACGGCCGCTGGTCTGCGCGATTGTGAGCTTGACCATTTGCGTCTCGCTCGACGGTCTGTATAATTGTGAGCTCGAGGACGTCGCGAGGCCGAAATTTAGGGCACGATGCTATGATACAAGTTTCGCAGCCTTCCGTCTTGCCCTTTCCTTTTACACTGGGTAAATGGGTTTGCTAGTACGACCGTAGTTCACCTCGAGGCGCGAAGCAAGTCATCTTTATCACGGATTCGCCTGCAACAGTGAAATCTCGCCCAGGCTAGGGGAGCCTCTTTACTCTCCATTCTAGTGGACTGAGGCCTGAAGATGACCTGTGTTTCTTGCAGCGGCCCGCAACGGTCGACGGAGATTCAGTTTACGTGGGCAGGGAGAGACTAACCAAAAGGACGTGTGTTGGGGGTGCGTGCGCGCAGACGTAAAAGCACAGGCGCCGCAGGGAGTGGGTCTCAGATCTCAATAGTTCGGAGAGATAGTGTACATGGATACGAGCCCGGGCGAACCGAGGGCGGTGGTTATCATCGGCTGGGAATATGTGGCATCGGAGTTGCGATTTGGGAAGCTGGGAAGCAGTGGAAGCATGTAGAAAAAAAAGAGCAGAAATTTCAGAGATCATGGGTGTTGTGTATCGGTATGAGAACTGTTCGAGCGAATGGGATCGCGCGTCACAGTAGACACATCTGTCGAGCAGAAATGTAGGGACGTCTATGGGGGACCTCCCCACTGTAGCTGACAAGCATGTCTGCCATGTTTAAAGCACATCCAAAAATGCCGCAAAGCATAAGCAAATCGTAAGTTGGATAGCTAACATCTAACATTCAGTTGAAAGGCGGGTGCATAGCATACGATATCCAAGCACTAGAAACGCGATTGGAAAGGCTCCAATTTCCTTTATACCTCCCGCACTATACAAGTGAGGAAAGGAGTTTCGGGCTGAAAGACAGCTTCGATCAGAGTACATACTGCATGGTCATAGTACCGACTCCAAGGATTCCGGTGGAGGGCAAGAATAAGGTCAGCGCGCGCGACGTATGTTATAGATGCGGTGCTCTAAGAGGGGGCGGGAATTGGTTCGACGTGGGCAACCGAGAATTTCGTGCAGAGTGGTGATGAATTGTAATCCTTTTGAGGTACCCTGCCACTGGCATTGTCTGCTACTTGAGTTAGCTAGTAGCATGGTGAGAGTCTGATGAGAAACGTGCTGTGCATGACAGTAAAATACGTTGAACCTAGAGTACGCTGCAGTATGTGGCTCAAGTTTCCTTTGTCACCGAGTCCGACAAAGCCAGTGGACTGCAGCCGATCGGGGCACTGCGTCGCGCCCACGTGTGTATAACGCTCTACTCTTACCGCGACTACTTATTCCAGTTGACCATGGTAGAAGCTCAAGGTTACAACAGTGTTCGTAGATCTTTAAACACGAGAAGTTTTGGCTTAATTGGACTCTAACAGGATAGCTTCATCGACCGTGCTAACTTTGCTCTCAGTCGAGATGACCTTGCCGAAATTTCTGCCTCACTTGCAGTTCGAAAGGACGAATTGGAGACCCTCGAAGAAACGATTCACATATTGGAAGAACGCATGCAGATTGCGCACCTACGCCGCGACGAGCTCCGCCAATCCGTCCTCGCGTACGAGAACTTACTTGCCCCATGTCCTATACGCCAGCTTCCGACAGAGGTGCTAGCTGAGATTTTCATCCACTATGCAGATTCTCTTCTGCCAGAGGAAACGGACCTTAACCAGGATGGTTGGCAGTGGCCCCGGCGGAGCCAGAAGGAGCAAATCATGCTAAGAGCTCGAAACCTCTTGCTCCAAATATGCCGCCGTTGGAAGAATGTCGCCGTTGGAGCGCACCGCTACTGGAGGCTCGCGATAATCTGGCAGCCATATGCCCATGGAACTGCTGAGGAAAGGGAAGACCATTGGCGACAAATAGAAGACTGCATAGCACGCGCCGGAGACACCCCTCTCTTCCTGATTTTCAACGAAAGCTGCCCTACTGGCAGAGATTCGTCTCGGGAGGACATTCTTCGAGGTCGTGGAATACTCGACAACTGTGCGGAGCGAGCCTCAAGTCTCGTCATTCCTCACGCATCCAGCAGAACCTTCGATGCCTTACCGCCATTTCGTTTACCAGTGACCAGCCAAAGGTCCCTCAGACGGTTCGTGTACTTCGCCAAAGGTGGTGACCAAGGCGTCAGAGCCGCGGCCGCAAGCATCGCAACGTCCCTCGCTGCCTTCACGAATCTGTATTCCGTTTCAATTGGTGCAGACAGGCCAATCGAAACTCAGAACCTGGGGAACACCATTCAACAGCTATCGATACCTCCAGTCTCTGTCGAATCTTTCTTTTCTCTGCTCCATTCTTTGCCTCTGCTTAGGCATCTCCAAGTCATGGCTATCATCCGAGATGATACACCTGTTACTTCACTGGGTGTGCACCAAAACCTTCGCGCCCTCGTCGTGGGTGGAAAATACTATTGGGGCCCGCTCGCCGATAGTCTCCTTTCCCGTCTCACCCTCCCCAATCTCCAATATTTTCGTTACTTCTTTCGACAACGGACGTGGCCTGAAACGGACCGGCAAGACGAACTCCAGTTCTTCCATCGCTCGAATGGCATAGAATCCCTTGTCATAGACGGTCACACCAACATCGGGCCACTGTTCACCGAGGTCCTTTATTCTCTTCCGGCCCTACGGACGGTACAGATATGTTCGAGTGCAAATACAAACACAAGCAATGCCATTTCAAGCCACTTCCTTGACACACTGGCCAGAAAGAGAGTCCCCTCCCCCATCTCACATCGAATCCTCGAGTTTACCTTTCCGGAGGTCACGGACAGACAGCTAGAACGGTTCGGCGACGCATTGCGGGGGATTTTGGCGCGGATAGATGAGTATGGGCTCAAGTTTATTGGGACAGACAGGTGCGGGAAGCCTGAGTGGCAACATATCGTGAGACAGTTCAACCAGGCGGGCATCACCGTCGGTCACCCACGGCCAGGACCTGACCCAGCTCAAGTAATGCTCTGAGGACAAGTGGAGATCGAACACGACGCGTATACATTCCTGAATACGAAGCAAAACTATGGACAAGCGTTCATTACTATATACAAACTCACACTACACGTACTTATTAATACTACGAGCATCTGTACCGCCGTCAGTACCCATATAAATCATTACAACCATAATCACCCACATTGACTACGAATCTGACGGGATCCTTTCCTTGATGAAGGCCGCCAGTATCGACGTCAAATCCACCCCACCGCTCTTTACCACATTCTCACTCTTCTTGATTTGCTCTCCCGCCCTGATATTCATGTCTCGAAGCTCATGTCCAAGATCACTCGTCATCCTCCTCAATCTCTCCGACGCGACCATGGACACCGACGCGCGCGGGGCCCGCCTATCCAAAACACCGTCGCTCTTCGCGGTCATCGACACATCCAGATCGTCCGTATCCATTTCATTCGATGCCTCCACTTCTGGTTTCAAAGTACTCATTGCCAATTGTGTTGACGCGTACACCAATATTGCTTCGATATTCCTGCGAGCAACAGTGATAGCATTCTTGACATTCAACCCAACGGCGAATTTGCTCGACAGCAATGGGCCAGGCGTTATAAGCGCTTGTCCAGCAGGCAGGTTGACGAGCTCCGAAAGAAGGTCGATGGTCGAGTTGCCCAGCTCCATCAGGGTGCCAATGGAAGCAGGGTCTTCGAGAATGACTTTGGAATGCTGCATGCATAGGTCAGTAGAAAGACAAGATATCGTACGTGCAAGCTTACCGGCGACAGTATAACCTCAGTCAACGGCCAGTCATCCTCGTCACCCAACAAAACGGTATACCCGCGACTCGTATTAAGGAGAGTGAAAATCAAGTCGCTCGACAACCGATAAAAGCGATGGAGGAGATGCACCACGAGTGGCCTCTTCAAAGGGTCCCCATTCGCAGGTTTGGAATCGACGAGCTGCTGCTCCTCTTCAGTCACAGCAATGAATTGACTGGCGAGTTGTTGAGGGTGCGTGATCGCGTGGTTCACCTGCTGAAGAAGATTGAGAGCATACGGCGCGAAAAGCCGAAGCTTCTTGTCGACCGCAGGGTCTCGATGTGATGTAGACGGTCCGCTCTCCGACAACGAGAAGAATAGTTGCACGACCAACTCTAACTCCTCCAGCAGCTCCAATGAAACCGGATCCCCAATCGACCACGCAGTAATCCTAGATATCTGCCCACCAAACAGTGAAATCATCCCGCAAATATCCACTCCGAAGTAGTGGTTTTCACGACCGATGGCGGCGGTGACATTGGACACAACGGATAGCATCGTACAGTACGCGTAATGTGCAGGGCTGCGGTGGCCCGAAAGCTCAGGAATTGTGATGTCGATGAGGCCGTTGCTGACTGCAGTGCTGATAAGGTTGTTGCTGTACGCCGCGACGACGCCCTTGGAAGCCAGACGCTCTGCTGGTGTCGGCAAACTCGCCAAAGACATGTGAAAGAGTAAGACGTGCCGCACATATAATGGTGTACGGCGGTTGACGAGAAGGCTGACGTCCGAAAGGCCGACGAGGTCCATGCGTGTCCAAAGTATAAGGCTCTCTTCGATGATGTTGGCATCCTCGCAGGCAGTTAACCATTTTGCAGATGATGGGGTAATATCTCTTCTTGACGCCTGCTCAAAGACTGCTATAAGCAACTCCATGTCGCGGTCGAGGTCTTGATCCAATGTTGTCATTGCCCCGCTGAACACAATATGTAGCGCGTCTACTACAAATGTCATGGTAGCGTCGACTGCTTCAGTGACCGTCTGCCGATGTTTCGATTTGACGTTCTTCGACAGCTGCAGGGTACTTCTTGCGTTCTTCATGCACCAGAATAAGACCTGGAGGAGACTACGGTGGAAGGGTGTACTGCAAGTACCCATTAGGGAAGCTATAGGACGCTGCGCCGAGTTGACGATAATAGCCCGCACGTTGGCAATTATATCGATGAAGGATTTGAGTTGGTCCTCCTTGTCGATGACACCGAACCATGCGACCTCAAGCACACCCTGCAACACAGCCAAGCGTTTACTGTGAACAGTGGAAACCATATCTCCCAGACGACGTTCGTTCGCAAGGGTGCTTGACAATGCTTTGGCGACGGTGATGAAGTTAGGCCGCACAGAGAGGTCACCGCGGAAATGGGGCGCTATTTCTTGAAGGATGAATCTTGCACTATCGGTGAGGAAAAGCTGGCTGTGGGTGAGGGACTGATTGAGGTTGAACGCGTAAAGCAAACGCTCGACACATTCGACAAGGTCCAAGTCCACTGACATTGCATTGAGATCGGGCTGCAACGGTCGTAGGCGCGCATGAAGGAACGCCGGAGACAAAGAGAAACGGTCGCCATATTCGCGTTCCGTGAGAGGATCCTGTACTTGAAGCTGCTCGATTGAAAGTGAGGGGACATTTTCTTGCAAGAACTCAACCAGTTCGTCGTATAACTCAGGTTGGTATGAGCTGACAACTGCCTCTCCAAGTAACTCCATGAGCTCGTCCTCGCCGCGGAAGTGACTTTCCACAGCCTTGAAACTCTCCGATTTGGTCGACGGCGAATCCTTTTTGTAAGTTTGTCCAATGTCGAGCCCAATGATATGAAGCGCATGTCCTTTGCACGCAAGACGATAAGAGAATGTAGCGACCGCATCGTGCATCTTCGACCTTCGTATGCCGTCAATATTCACGATGTCGTCCGAGATGTCTTTCGAGTCTGGGACTGGCCCAACGTCCTTCGAAGCCACCTGCGCTAATCGTGACCAGAGCACGGTATCCTTACGTAACTCCTCGATGGCCCATTTGTGCTCAACACTGTGCTGCCATGTCACATCCAAGAAGCGCAGGATAGCACAGAGCAGCTGTGGGTTGGCTTCCCAAAGCGCATCCCAGGTTTCATAGAGAGCCTTGCGTGCTATAGCCATCACCGTCTTGGGCCTTGGCGTTCCGGGCGCCTCCAACTCCCGAACTCGACCCTTCCTGTCGTTCTGCAGCTGGCCCGAAACAAAAATCTCCGCCAGCGCTGCCTCCGTATCCATTGCCACAGCAATAAAATTCCAAAGTGCGAATCGCAGCGACATATCCTCGTATGGGTCGCCCAGATGGCGGGAAAACTCTGCAGTTTTTGCCTCCGCATCACCGAAGTGGCTAGCAATAGCAGGTATAGGCGACAGTGCAGACAGTGACCGGCACATAGCTGTGATGATACGGACAGCTTCCAATGGCGCAATGCTGCCCACATCGCGTTGGATGATGTACGAGGCCAAGGTGTCGATAGGATCTGCCCGCGCTTTTGATGCATCCGCTACGCCGCTGTGTACTGTTTGGTTGCTCAGGACTTGCTCTAGAAGGCAAAGCTTCCCCGCCGACTCAGGAATGCCTCCTTTCCGGTCAAGTAGTAGCCTTGTCAAGTGCAGTTTGGACTGCAGTAAAAGGACGGCCTTGCGAACGTCTGCCTGTCGTCGCGCACCGCTGAGTGTCTGGAGCATTGTCCGACCAGCCGCTACGGATGTTACTAACGGGTTAACAGTCGAGCTTGATGCTTTGAGGAGGAGCAGGTCGACAACCACTGCACTAAGAGCGGGAAATGGTGCTCTGCCAACGTCCTCTGGCGTGTTCTGCAAAACCTTGACAAAGACAGACGAGATACGACGCCCAATGTCGAAACGGTCGCCAACGTTTGCATATCGCCAGCCGATGTGTTCCACCCAGATCTCGCTGTGAATAAACCTCAGAGCGGAGAGAAGGACATCGCCCTTGAGTGCCTTTTGCTGTGGATCGTCCGTGCCGGAAATGACCATAGCATCGTCGAATAATTGTTGTACAAGATGTAGCATTGACAGTGTCACAGTGTATCGACCACTTGCCCGTTCCACTTGCAACGCAGAAGCAGCGGTCCCTGGGGCTCTTCCCGTCCCGAAGAGAATCGTAGTGGACTTGAGATAGATCCAAACACGGATGGATTTGTCCGGTATGGTGAGGACGGCAGAGAGAACACTAAGTGCAGATGAGATGAGTGACGTAGGTATGGCGGCTTTGTTGGAACGCGGAGATATTGATGCGAAGGCATGGTCGAGAATGCCCATCGTCAGCTGAACAATACCCGGCTGTGCGCTAGTGCTGTCCGCCTCCATCGACCCAAACAGCTGCGCCGCCTGCGAGGGGTTGTCCAGGACCACACTGCGTATAAGGTTGAGTATGTCGGTTACCAGACCCTCATCAACACCGCCCTCTGTCTCAACGCCCGCACCCTCCAGTGTCAGCAAGACATGCGCGACGGGGATCTCCGGCGCCTTTGTCGATGGATACAGACTGCGCTGATTCACATACTCCGCCAAAACATCCAACATCAACTTCCAGCCTGAATGCTCGTGGTTCCAACAAATGGCCAGAAATTCCCCACCCTCTGCGGTCAATGCTCGGCCAATGCTGTGTTCAGGCAATATGCTTCCGCCAGGGAGTATAATAGGATGGACATTGCGATATGTATGACCAACGGCGCTTGAACGATCCAAAACCTTTTCGTACAGTGCTTGAGATCCAAATGTGCTTGCAGATGGGACGACAAACGAGTATGAGGGTAGAGTGTCAATAAAGTCAAAGACGAAGGCACCACACGCTTGTTGGTCCTCAGACGAGTCCGTGGATGGATTGGTGTCGTCCGAAGCACACAGAGGGTCCGTGTCGAGAAAACCAGCACCCGTCATTGCACGGGCAAGGCGCAACAAAGGCTTGACTTGAATCGGGAAGCGCGACCGGGCGACGTCGAAGATAGCACGTCTGTTCGCCCAGAAGTGCCAGTCGATTTCCCAGTACTGTCTGCATATCTTGGCAACGGCATGAACCTCACTGCGCCCGAAGAGAGCGATCCAAACGTCCATGAAGCCCTCTGCATCAGGTATGCTCTCCGGAGACGTCATGTCGAGGAGTGCAACAATCAAGCCTTAGGTTGAAGATCAGTCAATGCACGGAGGTATACTAAGGTCATACCTTTGAGGACGGAGCGAAATGCAATGACGTTGGTGTCGGTGACAGAAGAGTCAGCCTTAAAGGCAAGCATCGTAACGAAGAAAGGCGAAGCAGTCAACATATGGTGCAGCATTTGAAAAAGGTGATTGTCGACGCGTAAACAACTCTCTAGAATGGCAGCGTGGATAGGGCGGTTGCCTCCCAGGGCTTGTATGAAGGGCAGCCAAGCGGGTGGTAGGATAATTGGTGACCCGGGTTGAGATTGTGGAGAGGTCAGTTTAGTGGCCGCAGTTGTAACGCGAGTAAGGGTGTATGTCCATGCCAAATGGGTGCACACAAACTGACTGGAGTCGTATTTGAGAATGAGTTGGTGGATCCTTTCCAATGACTTCGGGTCGGTAAAATACCAATCGTCGGTAGTGGATGGGACGGCGTTTATGATGGTCACGTCGGGGTCGGAGAGGTTCTCGAGCTCAAGTATCTCGACAGTAATGAGATTCCACATAACAGCAAGATCCTGCTCAATAACTTGGGCCTCCGCGCCGAAGAAGATAGGAGAGTCGGCGTAGTCATTGCCAAGATTGGTGGAGAACGCGGTGGTCAGGATGGCCTCCACCAATGGCCCAGTGCACCTCACTGCACCCCACATTGTCCAAAAGAGCAGCTCCAATAGACAAAGTTGTTCTTTTAGATTCTGCTTCGCCCATTCGTACGCTTGTTTCGCGTTCTGCGCCAGCGGCTTGTCGAACCCTTCTCGTGATTTTCGCGTGTATTCAGCCAGAATTTGTTGGACGAACTTGGGCCCGTCTGAGAGCACTTTTGGGAGAAATAGCTGCGAGACCTTGTGGGCAGGGTCGTTTTCATCCTCTCTGGCACGAAATAGTGGAACCAGGACGCGTAGAACCGATAGCCTTTCGGACAAATAGAAGGGTGTGATGGCCTCCACACACGCCTCAGCTAGCGGAAGCTTGGAGTCATCCAGTGCGGGAAATCCTTGGTTGTACATGAACGAGCGAAGCAGAATAAACGCATGAACTTCGTCGATTTTGAATGCAGCGCTGATGGCAAAGATGAATTCCTTGTTGGTTTCTTCGATGGAAAACACGACGCCATCTTCTAGTGTAACAGACCCGCTCTGGATCTTCTGCCGCGACGCTGTTGAGGGTGTACCGAATGGGTGTTGAAACGATTGCAGTTGCTTGACGCGCGGTGCTAGAATTGCCTCAACTTTCGTGGGTGACGTTCCCTCCAGGCGTCCGGAGAGATATTCGTGTAATTGACCATATGTTCTGAATTAAAGTAAGCATTTGGTTGAAAGTGTCTATGGGTGCACGCACATGTCAATTATTTCGGATCGGTCTGGTTTCTCCATTGTCCACTATTCAACCGTTTCCTGCTGTCGCCCAATCCCGTCCTCCGTAGAAGCGGCGCTGCCAAATGTGAATGTTCGTCTTTTCCGTTGCTAGGAAGAACCGCACAGGAAAAGCCGCAAATTAGAACGTCCGACGTGATGGCGGGAACGAGGAAATGCAGGCTCCACGTGACGAATGGACGCGATCGGAATTGCCAACGAAGTTCGAAGTTCGAACTCCTTCCTTCATGAGCGAGCAATGTCCAGGCAATGTCATCCTACCTTTCCTTCCCCTTCCCCTTGATGAGTGCCTTATACTGGCTTACCTGAGCTCTTGCGACATGCACGCAGGCTCCTACTTATCGTGTCCGGAGGCAGGTGTACCCAGGTGTACTCATAGGGCTGCAATGTCCTACTTTTGTAGCTCGGTGGTATCCTCAATCCCTTCCATTGCTCAGAAGCTGCTGTCCCTTGTCGCAATCGCCGGGCTAAACAACGATATCTGTCGCTTTCCTCTGACCCAGAAGTTCCTCGTCACGCTACGCTGACTACACTTATATACCTACATGGAGCCAGATGTGCGCATGCTGTTCAAGACGGCATATCGGAGGGTATCGCAGGCTGAGGGTGGGGCAGCGAGCATGCGCTGAAGCGTGTCTGGGTGACTTACATTGACAGTACTGCACATTTCACGCCTGAACCTTTGTGTGTACATTCGAGACAGTGTTGCCGTCGATGGTACTAATTCAACCGGATCTCATTGGCGTACTTATTCATTCAAGGTAAGTATACAGTACAATTTAGATATTATTTTGCTGCGGTGAAAGTGGGGACGCTTGCTGCACTTTTTGGACAGTGGACGGTGGACATGTTATAGGCGAGAAGTAGGGTCAGAATCGTCAGAAAGCGTGGGAGCAGTGCGCAGTGGCACCCAGCGGCTGGAAACAAGCCGTGAAACCGACGCCCGATGATGGACTGCGCAGAGCGGCCATCAAATTGGCTCCAAGTGATCGGAGCCCTAACCTCGAGTAAATGCAGTAAGCAGGCGCACGTGGGAGTTGAAGCTCTTCTTTGCTCTCCCCGCCCATCCAAATGTCACGGCCGACACCCCAGACGCCGCTGCCGCCAGACCGGCTAGCAAAGATAGCGAACGCCCTGGGCGTCGCCACACCAGTCCCGGCCTCATCATCCCGCGCCCCGCCGTCGACAAGCTCATATCTGGTCCATGTCGTGCCCCCTCTTAGTCTACCGCATCTTAATACGTCACTCGCTGCTGCCCCACCGCCGTCCGCCTCTGGGTACCACACTCATTTTCGTCGGGGAACATTGCTGCCGGTGTACCCGACAATGCAGCTTCAACTGGCCGCCATCGCACGCGAGTTTGCTCTGCCTTCTTCAGCTGGTCTGCTCCTTTATTTGGTGGAGAGCAACGAGCCAGGCCCTCGAATATCGGATGACATTTGGAAACACCTCTGGTCCCGCGTCTGGAAGGCCGAGTTTGCCCCCGACGCGGCGGACAGACTGCCGGCGCTCAAATTTAGGCTCAATTCACCTCTGCCAACTGAGCCACTTCCTCGCCCAGCGTCCGCGGCGGACACGCGGGATCCAGACAAGAGCCTGGTGCCCATCGTTGCCAAGATTGAATTCGACATTGACTCGCGGGCAGCGGTCTGGTTCAATCCGTGGATGGTGTCGCGTAACATTAATTATGCAAAGCGCAATAACACTGGGACGCCCATCACCCTCAATCTTCCTCGCACTCCATCATCACTCCATGTATCATCACTTGAAGACGAAGAGAGCTTGGACCTACGGCCCACCATGAACCGCAAGAACATTCCCCCTCGTCTCATGCTTGGCACCAGTCAGATCGGTGTCCAGCTCGACAACAGCACTCTCGCGTATCTGCAGCAACCTGACTCGTCGTCGGACGAGGAAACCGAAATCGAGGATGAGAGCACGAGTAAAGATGGCAAGCGTGGTGGTGGCGTATACGACGACCTCGTTCTTGGCTTAGATCAGTCGTTCGCAGAGTCTGAGGAGTCGCAGTACTTGCTAACCGCGAAGCTGGACCAAATAGAAAAGGTGTGCTCACTTGTACTTCCTCAAAACGATTCTAATGTTCATAGGATCTGGCACAGTTTTCTCCCCGGGTTATGCATGTGGATCTGGCCGCCGAGATAGACCAAAATCCACCTCCCCTTCACACTGATCTCCCGTCTCCCAGCCCGTCCAATGCCTCTTGGCCAGCTATCCCGTTCACGTCAATAAACTCCCCACTCCCTGGCGCAGCAGATAGCACACCTAGCTTCGCTGTTAATGGTGTCAGCATCTCTGCTCCAAAGTCGTTCGCTCCCGCTTTGTCTGGGGCCCCTTCTGCTGAAACAATACAACGGCGAAAGGAGCAGGAAGAAGAGTGGGGACAATACCCCAATCTCACACCAAAGCTGCAGAAGGCCGGCTCGCCTGTTATTCCCCTGTCTCCCGACCCTTTTGGTCGCTATTCGTCAACACCACCGCCTGGTGATGGCCGCGGATCTACATATTGGGAAGATGGCAGTACTGTTGTCGGCGACGAAGCCACCACCTCAAGCCGATTTTCCGCAGACTCGCTTGCAGACGTCCCCGCCCCTAGCGATAACAAGGCGCTCAAGAGTGTGAAGAGTATCAAAAAGCTCTGGCATCGCAGCAGCAAGCAGAGCATCAGTCTCGCCCCTCAGCCGCCCATGCCTGAGGTTCCCGGTCACCGTTCAAACGGTAGTACAAGCGGCAAGCGCACCAGCTCCCAGCAGGGTCGCAGTTCCACATCCTCTGGAAAACCTTCACGCCCATCTACACGACCTCCGTCCCTTGAACTTCCTCCGCATGACCCCATGCCTGTGACGAGCTCTATGTCCTCAAATTTCCAACAGATGAGGTTTGACGGTGAGAGCCCATACCCGAACCCGACAAAGCGAGCCCGCACACCGGCTACTGCCATTCCAATTCAAACCAATGGTCGTGCATCTTCCCCAACACCGTCGAGTCCCGGAAGGACATCCCCAGTCCCGCAGCTCGTCGCTGACCCCAAGACGGGTGAACGTATCAGTATGCGCAAGAGTTTAATGAAGTGGGCTAGTGGAGGAGGCGGAAACAGCGGTCGGCCCCGCAGCGGTAGCAAGCTCAGCGTGAACTCTGCCGGGGAACGTCCCAGCCTTGACAAGGCGCCACCGAGTCCACGCATACCGGAGCAGTTCCTCCAACAGCAACAGCAACAAGGACATGTACCGACAATGAGCCAGTCGAGTATTGCGCCTAGCATGATGAGCCGGTCGAAGAGTGCGTCGAGCGTAGGTTCGAGGTACTCGGAGGACGAAGGCAGAGGCCCAAGTATAGATGAACAGTTCGAGATTGTATCTCCTAAGCTGGCGCCTGGGTCGCTCTCATACCCGTATACGACTGTGGACAAGTCGGATGAGGCGTAGAAGTGAGTTTTATGTACTGATGTCACGGTGATGCTTTCCTATACCAACCAGTTGTAATTTATAACAGTTATACGCGCGCTAGCCATCTATTGAGTTTTGAATCTTATTTTGTCCACCTTTCACTAGTCTGACCATCTGCCTTAGCAGAGCCCACATTGATATAGAGTCAATTCCGAGTCGTGAAGAGACCTGCTTACTTCGCGCTCATGATCATGCTGCGACTTTGACAGTAATTCATACATCTCTTCTAAAGATATGACCAATAATAACATAACGGTGATTCGGTATTGTCTACTTTCAGATGTACAGATTTCTCTTATTTCGCGATAGTTTCGAGGGTCGACTGGACCTTCGTATCAACGGCGGAAAGGATCTCTACGGCATTGTCCTACGAACCATCAGAATCCCTCGAACATGGACGCTACTATGAGATGCACTTACCCAAAGGCGCCGTTCAAGCTCTGCGCTCTGTAGCACGTAATCGCTGACCTCTCGCACCCTGCACATCGAGACAAACTGACCCTTCAGTGCCTCAGCGTCCCCGCCCACAGCGCCAAACACCAACTGACGGCTGCCTTCTTCTGAAGTGTATGCGCACTCCTTCTCTAATTGTTCCATGTACTCTTTGACTGGCCCCGTTAATCCGCTCCTGAGGTTTGAATAGCAGAATCCTGGGCATACGCAAGACACGCTCAGCGGAGCCTCTTGCCCGATGTATTCCTGGAGTGTGCGCGTATAGCACACCTGGATGACTGGGAAGACAATGGGTCAGCCGTCAGAACAAAAGAGGCTACAGAAAAACATGCGTTTGGTAATGGAATACAGACTTGCAGCAACGCTCAAGAGAAAAATGAGCCGGGCATAGCGGTGATTACGGGCAAAACTCACGCTGGATTTTTTATGTATTCTGGGTCACTGATAGCCTTGAAGATGTTCGCGTGGTCCTTGACGAGAGCGGGATCGAGCACAGCGCCATAGAACATGTTCGAAGAAACAGTAACAAGTCTGGAGACTGTGTTGTTTGCTTTGGCTGTCTTGAGCAAGATCGGCGTGAGGCGAATCGACAAAAGAAGGTTGCTCAGAGAGTTGACTTGAAGCCTGGAAAGATAGTAAGCGCTAGTACTTGAGCGTCGTAGAGATCATACATTTGCTCATAACCATCGCCTGTGACAGACAAGTCGAGGGTGGCGATGGAGGCGTTCGCCACGAGAATATCTAGGCGCTCGAGATCGCGTTCGACACGGTCCGCAAAGGCTACGACACTTTTGAAGTCGGATAGGTCGAGCTGCCAGGCCTCGGCGGCGGCAGAACCAATCTCGGCGACCGCAACGCTTGCCTTGTTCAGGTCCCTGCACGCCAGAATCAACTTCTTGGGGTTCATCTTTGCAAAGTGCTTGGACGCCTCGAGACCTAGGCCGTTGCTGGCTCCAGTAACAATGATAGTTTTACCCGCGAGGTCGCTACTGACAGCTGGAAGAGGCTTTGTAGCTTTCTGCTCGGCCCACAGCTCAGCATCGGTGAGTTGTACCATGACGGACGGATGGACGGATGGATGTCCAGTCTGAAGGAAGACACTCTTTTATACTCGAGCGACCTGCTGATTAAACACAAGCATCTAAGCTGACGAATATCATATTGAAATTGAACGAATTCCGGTGGTACCGGTACTAACGAGGTAGTTAGTATAGTGTAATGGCCCTGGTATATGGTCAGCATTCCCAGCTTAGCAGACCATTTGATTCGTTTTGAATGTCTTGAGCCTTCAGAACGATTTTACACAAGCGACTATCGTGGGGCTTTCCCCGTGAAGATGGCGGTTTCTGCATGCCACCGCCACATCGGATACGCGGACCGCACAATGACATGAACGTATACTTACAATAATACATAAATCTAGCCTTCTGAAGACCATATACAAATTTGAGCTGCGAGGAGGCTCATATCTGTATATTTATTTCCATACCTGTGCCTGTGGTGACCAATCTTGACGCTGCACACTGCGCTGACCAGCTCTCAAACTTCAGTCGTTGATCGATGCATGTTAGTTGTATAGTTCAATCATACACTCAAAACGCAGTGGACACATTAAGCTCCCTAATCAATCTGTGGACACGTGCACCTTTCCGCGCTGAATAAACAGAAATTCCTTGCTCAGGAAATTCCAGGATCGTAATGAACCCTCCTGGCTATCATGAACTTTTAACGGTACGCTGCTGTACACTACGTAGCTGCAGTGTGACTCGATGGTCAATGAATCTCCGCCTATACTACGAGGTTGGCGTGAAAACACAGGTACATGCATCATTTATTGGCATTTCGGTGTGCCGATCTGAGTGCTAGGGATATCGTAGCGACTATATAGCTAATCATCAAGCAGTCATTCGACAGACTGCAGACTGTGGTGGTCAAAGCGCGATAGGAGCCTCGTGATAGGGCACGTAGTATACAGTACTAGTAGAGTGATTAGCCTACCAATTGATCTTGAAGTAGATGCATCACACCGGAGTGCAAAGATTCGTTCTCGATTCTCAAGTGGATTTTTGGTGAAAGCCCTCGAGCTTCGCATCCCTTCAAGTTGTATAACATCTTTCCCGACGGATTTCCACTTCTGACGATGTGACTGGCAACAACGACCAGCATCAGAGAAATCCGGCGAAGGGGTCTGGAGAGCCTATATAAACATGACTGGAGGTTCCGCAATGGGACAGCGTAATTGTCTTCGGGCGAGGCCGAGTAACCTCCTGATGGAAGCGTTATTGTAAAAAGTGATCTTAGCGTGCAACCCTGCGCTGCCGATCGGATGCCGTCTTTTTGTCTTTTATTGTCAAGATCGATTGCAGAAGGCAAGTGGGGTCTCAAACAACAAAGATGGGAGTTCTTTATTGTTATGTCGCCCGCGGATGCGTGAGCTATATAACAGCGCGGGCGACGTGGTTTCTCACCACACTCGGTCTCCGACTCACTTTCCACGTCCTCGCTTGACATAACATTTCTCTAAAATGCCTTCCCATCACACCCACCACCACGCCTCAAAGTCCCGTGGCCATCGCCAATGCGACCAGTGTGGTGCCATCGAGAACCCAGCAATTGCGAAATTCCGCAAGTGCGGAGGATGTGTACGTTCGTTCCACTTGGCGAATTCTCTTCCCAGCCGCTGACGCTTTCCTCAGCTGTCAACACAATACTGCGTATGTTATTCTACTAGAATGGCTGGATTGCTTGAGTACTGATATTGCTTTCAGTCAACCAACTGCCAAAAGGTTCATTGGCCAGGGCACCGCGCGGTCTGCGTACATACAACCGAGGCAATCTCAAGCTCTCCAGAGCACATTGTGCACGGTCTGCGCAAATTCGCAGAGTCGTATAACGACCTACTAGGCTGGGTCGCCTTCCAAGCGCTGCAGCTTCGACGCCACCCAGCTAACATCCGCCAACGAGCTTTCTTGGTAGAACTTTCACCACGAAACCACAGTGACCGCGCGCGCCGGTGAGTGCATTGTGTACGTCTCGTCATTTATGCAGTACTCATCTGCGTTTACTAGTTTCACTATCGCTGGCACCCATATCATTTCGCGATCTTACATTAGCGATCCGGTCGTACAACAAGACATCCAGCGACGCGAGCACCGCGCACGAAGCATGGGAGGATTTGGAGCTATGGTTGTTGTTCTGCAATGCGGCGGCGTCAGCCAAGTGATGCCTATCGAAATCCAGTCGGGAGAGCAATGGCGGCATAACGAGGAGTGGAGCAGCGTTTTCCACCATTGCATTGAAGCTGGTTTGGAATACTACCTCCCTTCAAATGTTTGGTAAGTCGGACAGGCCAATATCTTCAGAGGATATCAGACTCACAGTGTGGTCAGATCTTCGTCGTTGTTTTTCGCTTTCGAACATTGGCTTGGATTTATCGTTTTCGTCTTCCTACATATCTGTAGTAGACCTACACTATTCGCGCTGCTTGGTATTCGGCATTTTGGACTACTGTACATGTATCATACCCCTCATCACTGGCATATTTTCTAGCACATTGTAAAGACAAGGATTTGTGAACCAATCATTAAGGATCAGTCGACGGCAGAGTTGCGCTTGCTAAGTAGTTCAATTCTGTCCGAGAAATTACCGGAAAAGAATGTGCGTTTGGTATGAGACACGACTTGCACTTCCTACATCAATTGTATAACTTATAAGAGGTAGGTTAGTTCAACTTAGAAGTCGCGTGATCGGCACCGGGCACCGACATATTTACACACGGTCACGTGGTCTAATTGCGCCACTTGTCCAGCTTCCGTTGTCCAAGCAGAATTGTCGAAATTTAGTCGGTAAGAAGAGAATGTCGACAGCATATTGTTCGAGTGTTATAACATCAACATACTCCGCATTGTGTCCGCAGATGCCAGGCCTCCGGCCATCTGATCGCGTCCCCATCTTGTTCCACAACCTCGACCATCATGCCCAAAATCGAATCCAGACCCCTCCCCGTCGACCAGAATTTATACCTGGCGATATACTCACCATATCCAATGAATTTGGACATCGACAGCGAACAAGATGTCCAGTCGTTCTTTCGGTGGATATCAGCATGCCTTGGGACGCCGGATTTCTTGGTGGCCATGCATTACAAAAGATCTGTGCGTCAATGGGTCATACAAAGGCGGTGCAGAGCACTCATTGAAGAAGGAACCTGCGCAAATCCTAGAGCTGGTGCGTCCGGAAACTGACGCGGTCAGACTCGAGGACAAACTGCTCGGAGAGCACAAATGGTCGAAGATTTTGGTCAAGCCGCAGTCATATGAAAAGGAAGGGTCTTCGAGGGTTTTCCTTTCCAAGGTACAGAATGGCCATGAACTGCGAAAGTCTAGTCAGCAAATCCATCTCATTATCCTTGCGTGTTGTTAACAGGCACCGTGTTAGGTTGGAGGCGAATCGACATACTCGAGAAGTGGTTGGATGACTGGGACCCCTCGACACTGTTTACTGAGCCATACCCTCGCCCCACATACTGCCAAGCGCCTCCGCGGTCTGACATGCTAATCAAGCCACTTTCATTTAAACGGTTCGGACTAGCACCATCCCCGGCCACTCCACGTCAGAGTAGGTGCATTCAATCTCAAAGCCTTCTATTCTCCGCTGAAATGACGGCGTCCAGTCCCCGGCTTGAATGTTCGCACGTCTTCACAAAAGTCCCCTCCTGAGAGAGAGGTGGCCCCAGCATCTCGAACAGGCTGTAGGCAATGTTTTGCATAACGTCGCTGGGTACTGCTGATGTCTGGATTCTACCAGGGGATCAACCAGTGAACACCACACAAGCACGCACACCTCCAGGTAAAAGGACGGTATCTGTTTCTGTATGGGAACTTCATACCTTCAACAGTTGTTCAACCACGGCCTACATCGGCAGCATACAATCCAACTCCAGCGCAGGCTGTTGGTGTCACTGTATCGGCCAGTACAAATGCCTGCAAGTTTGACCATTCATTATGGCCATACCAACTACTCAAATCTTATCAGGGAGTCGCGTACCCTTGCCGAAGGCAGTGGATAGACAAGTATCTGCGCCGAGTGCACCACAAGCTAAGCAAACAACCAAGAGCCTTTGTATACTTCTCACTTCATGTCTCATTGTCGGCCTTACCTTGCATTCCAGGGTCTGCTGGGCCGCCTTCCGCGTCTCTTCCTCGCTCCGTGCCTGCACGAAATATCCCAGGTATGGCCAAAAGTTGTGTGTACCACATTCCTCACGGATATAACCATCTTCAGTTAACATACGACTTCCTCAGAACAGGCGTGGAGCACCTTTTACACAACCATTGCGAGGCGGACGAATCGCAAGCCTGGGACAGCCTGCCATCCCTAGCCTCCGAGGGGAAGACTCGAGTGATGAAGAGTCCCTGGACTTCTATACTGCAGATATTCCAGCTCCGGCAACTACGCCATCTGCACCTCCACCTCCAGACGAACCCAAGCAAGATGATCATGGCTCTGCTCCCCTTCGAATGCAAGGCCGTTGGGCTGACATCGAACTGCACCCCAAAGACGACCCTCTCCCCCCGCCTATTTGTACTTTACATCAAGTTATATGCAAGAAGGCTATCTGTGCGACGTACAGTGCACAAATCAAGACATGGGAGCGTACGCGTAGGGAGCGTGGTCTTGTTGCTTCTGTATTGCTCAAACCAGGCCCTGCTAATATACCGAGAGCGGAGGCGTTGGAGAAGCAGGCCAATGCGTCGAAAACCCCTGATGCAGAGGGGAAGAAGAAGAGAAAGAAAAAGAAAGGAGCGAAAGGCAAGGGCTCACAGGCATCATCATCTGTGGTTAGCGATACGGAGCAGCAAGATGCGCTTGACTCGTCTGTTCAGTCGGATGCAGAATCGTCTATGCAACGGTCCACAAGTGGGCCACCCGACGGCGTGGGCGCTGGTAGCTCGAGCGGGCCATCGAAACAGGCTACAACTTTCAGCTGGGCCGAAGAAGTCGACGAGGAATATGAGAAGAAAGGGAGGGTGATCGAAGAGGAAGAGGAAGAAGAGAACCCATGGTAACGAGGAAATAGTGGGTCAACGCACGACTTTATAAGATGTCACTTAGGCTTTTGGATCAAGCGAATGTGCACATAATAGCAAGTTACAGTCGACCGCAACCGCAGCGCCGGAGATGATCCCAAAAAATAGAGGAGAGACTTGTAGAGACCGCTGACACTGAGTTCATCGAGTGTGAAGGAGTGGGGTGCCGTGTATTGGTTGACGGCGATTACTAGAAAATTACACCACTGGGGGCTCACATCGAATGCATGCGAGAGCCTCGGAGGACTCGAAGCAAATTATGTACATGCGAAAATTATGAGGAAGCAGAGCAGCTTCCGCTTTTTATTGCAGTGCAGAAGTCAAAGACTGGTCTAATACAGCATGGCTATCCCATACACTCTACGGTAGATCTCACCTATAATTTCTTGACCCTCTGGGTCGTCCCCCTCCTGGTCTGCGTCTTGAATTCATTGCCGAACTCCTCCTTTGTTGCCTTCTTTTCCAGTCGCCTGTTAGCGCGCTCAGCTTTCACAGCTGCTTTGCGCGCCTTTTTGCTCTCTGGCGACTCGTCCCGCGGGCGTGAGATGGTAACGCCTTTGGGTCTTGAGGCTGGGATAGGCTTTAGCTTGCGGAAACAAACCGTTTTATAGAGTGCACTCACGCTCATGATCCTCTTCTTCTGAGGGTTCCGAGGACGCTGAATTATCCACTCTAGGGAGACCGGTTTTGGGGTCAAGTACAATTTGAGGAACAGTTTTGGGATTTCGCGCCCGAATGAGACGCGGATGATTCTCGAGGTTCGAGTACGTAGCTTGGAGGACGTCAGTATAGTTGGAAGCAATGGAAGAAAGGGAAGGCATACAGAGAATTGTCTCGCAATCCCAACGTTCTTTCTCCTTTGGTGCGAAAGGCGCAAAGAGCTCTTCATCATCAGGACCATCGCTGTCATACTCCTCTATCCACTGCCTCACGCGGGGGTCGGTGCCCATAGCCTGTCGGAGGGTGTTGAGCTTGTCCACACCGGTCTCTCCCTCGAGTTTTGGCTTGAGCTTGCGTCCCAGTATTTCGTAGTTGTCGAGGAACTCGCTCATCATTGTCTCAAAGTCCTCACGCGTGGTGATGAGCTCAGGCGCTTCATTGTCCTCGGCATCTTCATCAGAGAGAAGTGACTCTTCATCTTCATCGTATTGCTTCAGCATCATCTGGGAAATCGTCAGGGAGGGTTATAGGAGATGCAAGAGCAGACGCACCTGGTCAAACCGCTCGTCCAAAGTTTGCAAAGCCTCGTTACGGAACATACTCGAACTGCTCATGGAATATCCAGATGCAACTGTCGAACCCTTTCTTCGCTTGCCGCCAATGACAGACATCGGCGGAAGTCCAGAAACGGTATCTCCGCGCTCGGTATCTTCGTCTCCATCGTCGCTGTGTGCTGGTGCAGCTTGTGCGGTTTTTTTGAATTTCGCGAACCGAGCCTCCCAGCCTTCATCTTCATTGTCTTCATCCTGAAGCTGCGAGCTGGCCGGCTCTGACCCATCGAAACCCCATTCGTCAAACTCAAAGTCTACTTCGTCGCTGCCCCGTTCTCCCTCTCCAACAAGCTGCCCAAAGAAATCGTCTTCAAGTCCATCGTCCACAAACGCATCGTCCTCCAGCGCCTCGAGGGTCTGCCTGAGATGTGGGTCCATGTCCGGGCGAAAACCCGCTATGCTGTCAGGGATAGACTGCTCTGATTCGAATGTCCGTGGCATTTCTTTCACGGATGGCAGGACACCCTTGGGAAGGTCACGTAACTCCCTCTTTTCTTTAGGTTTCTTCGACGTCGAAGTGGCCGGGGCTTCAATAAGCACGCTGTCTACGCCTTCCTCTTGTATTCCAACTGCCCGGAGATGTTGCATGTAGTCGTACTCATTGTCATCGTAGTAGACCCCGTAAAGTGATGCTTCGCCAGCGTTTGACCGCGCAGGACCGCCTTCCTCGGATACGGACAGCATCTCTTCGAGCTCTGCTCGTGTTTTTCCCTGATACTTTGCCTAAATATGCGCTCATGTCGCTGGGAAGATAGATCGGACCTTTTTCTCATTGTCGCGGACGACGGCTTTGAGGACATGGCTAGAAGCCTGAGCATCATGGATCAGAGGATCTCGCAGAGATCGATGAACGAGCTGGAAGTGCTTTGCGCCTGGCTGGCGGAAAATGGACTTTGGAGGCATGATGGAGGGTTTCAGAAAATTCAGAGCAGTCCGATCACCGGGAATGAATCCGCAAAGCGCTACGCCACACTGACGCTTCTGATTCTCGAAGGCTCTAGATTGGGAATACTGCGCGTAATTACACCAAAAAAATACGATAATGCCCGACGTGCTGAGACACGTCGCCGCCATCCGCTAGTCGCATCGGTCGGTCCCGGAAG
The DNA here is from genome assembly GCA_000934385.1 of Cylindrobasidium torrendii FP15055 ss-10. NCBI lineage: Eukaryota > Fungi > Basidiomycota > Agaricomycetes > Agaricales > Physalacriaceae > Cylindrobasidium > Cylindrobasidium torrendii. The sequence goes on along the minus strand of KN880485.1, from coordinate 21,344 downwards.
ATGCAATTACGTGCGGCGCGCCCCGGCGGCGTGGGAAGCGCACGAGTCATCGACCACGAGGCCCAGAGTATAAAAGGAGAGGAGAGATGATGGTGGTAGAAAGGAAAGAGTCCCCCGCCCGGATCTGGACACGCTTTAGTAAACGCAGTCAGCTGACATAAGCATCACTTCCGAGTTCTTGCCCCCACCCCCCGCCTACGACGTTTCGCACGGCTACTGACTGCTATTCTCCGCTGCCGTCGCTGCTGGAGACGCCGAAGAAGTCGTTTATGTTGAAGAGTGCATAGTTAGAAGGCGCAATGGACAGTCGTCAACGTGAACAAACCCGCAGAGGATTCACTATATACGTGCCCGTCTCTCTCGTTCGCGACCTAGGCGTTGCTGACACTGTTTCTGGTAATTACTAGTCACCAAAAGGTCGTTGCTGAAATCGATTTCACCGGCGGAATATGGGTACAGTCAAGCGCATGACCTCCCAAGCGCGCGCCTGACCATTTTCGACTTAGGGATATACAGAGATTACGATTACGCCAACGAGCAACGACCTCAAGACAGTGTTTCTTAATTCTCGGCATTGCAGTGGGTATCTCCGCCGCGTTGGAACGCGTCCCCTTGCCGTGCTCACCCGTGTTCCAGCTATCCATTCTGTGCTAGTTGCATCGCGCGATGCCGACTTCGCGTGCACCGACCCTGTATCGAATGTCAGCGTCGGATCATCAATGGAAGAGGCCAAAAACTCGCACAACCATCCAGAGCTAAAGCGCAAGCTCTTTTCCGCTTTCCAGGAGGGCGACGACGGCGAATTGGCCATCTCCATACCCAAGGAAGTGGCACTCAAGCAGCCTGCTAACCCGTTTGGTCTACCTTCCGAGGGTGTGTGACTAGCTACGCGCTTGATGTATAGTTGAACGACTTTAGCGCCGGCCGAACCCCCGAAAGACGAGTTCGCCAACATCGTGCTTAAGATCTCGTATAGCTGCAGGAGGCCTCCCGATGGCATCGAGTTCATTTTGCCAGACGATAGCTATCCCTACGTGCGCGACTTACTATGCCTATCCGCTCTGGCTTACTGACGTGGACACAGAGGGTCCCACATTGCTATACGACGCCATCGTCTCCAGATGCAGCCCGCTGCTGGGTGCCTTGCTTCGACAGTATATCTGAAAAATGCACCTGGGAATTCGAGTTCGTTGTGCCCAGGTACTTAGAGGAAATCGATACTACGCTTGACGAGGAGCCAACCGACCTATCCCCTACCCTGGTCATCTGCAGTGGCGAGCTGGTCGAGCAGGTGTGTTATCATTCAAGCTTTCGAGGTGTGGCTAAGATTTGCTAGGTTGCGCACCCCTACAACTCGCACAAGACCATCTTCACATTCTCTCAAGCCGTCCTCACATCTGTGCAGCACATCGCTTGGGCTGCCGGTCCTTTTCACCTGCTCACTATCCCGCCTGATCCATCACCGGACGAGATCACATCCAACAGTTCTCAACCTCCTATATATGCATTCTGCCTCCCTGGCCACGAATCATGGCTCTCGACTACAACGAGTGTCTTACGCGCGGCCATGACCTTTTACACTTCCGAGTATCACTCGTACCCGTTTGGCTCGTACAAGGCAGTCTTTGTGGACGAGCTACCGGTCCAACGCTTTGACGCCTCTACGATGTCAATAATGACGGTTGATATTCTGCATGGCGAAGACGCCATCGAGCAAGCCATCGAATCTCGCCAGGTACTCGGCCATGCTCTTGCTTGCCAGTGGGCCGGTATCAACATCCAGCCAAAGGCATTCGCCGATACTTGGCTTGTGAATGGTCTCGCGCTTTACATCAACGGTCTTTTCATGCGGAAGCTGCTCGGCAACAACGAATATCGCTTCAAGATGAAGAAAGACATGCAACGAGTCCTGGAGCGCGACAACGGCCAGATGCCGCCCATCTGCCAACCGCAGGTCTACGAGCCGCCGGATCCAAGTTTCCTACCGTTCTTCAATCTCAAAGCCCCTTTAGTTCTTCATCTTCTAGACAGGCGGCTCGGGAAGTCGGGGACATCGTTGGGGTTGAGCCGAGTGCTCCCCAAGGTGTTCTTGTCGGCTATCTCAGGCGAGATGGTAAACAATGTCATTTCGACGCATTCGTTCTTGAGGACATGTAGGAAAGTCAGCGGCGTCGACCTCCGTACGTTCGCTGAACAGTGGATTTATGGGAGTGGATGCCCATCGTTTGGCGTGTCGGCGAGTTTCAACAGGAAGAAGATGGCTGTTGAAATCACGATGCGGCAGGAGAGTCCGGCATGGAAGGCGCATGAGGGTAATGAGGTATCCAAGTTGCTCTTCAAGCCGGTGCCATTCTTCGAGGTGAGTCTCCAGTGTTAGTCTGGCGCTCAGCACTGACCTTCACATCAGGGAACCATGACTATCCGGATACACGAGGCCGACGGAACGCCGTACGAGCACGTCCTCGACATTCGCTCACCATTCAAGCGGTACGAGGTGCCTTTCAACACCAAGTACAAGCGTGTTCGTCGTAACACGAAGCGTTATCTTGCCCGCCAGGCCGCAGCGCAGGCCGCAGCTGAGGGTGACGCCGAAGCTGCCGAGGCCATGGGAATGATTGACATGGGTTTTGGGCTTGATATTTGGGAGAAGGAGAAGGAGCGTGAGAATTGGAAGGTGGCTGACTGGACGGAGGAGGATGAGAACAACATGAGCGGAGCGACGTACGAATGGATACGGATGGATGCAGATTTTGAATGGATCGCGAATTTGAATTTTGAGCAAAGCGATTTCATGTGGGTGTCACAGCTTCAGCGGGACCGGGACGTGGTAGCGCAACTCGAGGTACGTTCTGCTGGCCTGGCTATAGGGCGAAGAATGCTGATGATTGGGTACGCAGGCGTTACATGCGCTTGCGAAGCAGCCGACGGCCATCGTCTCCAGTACGCTGACACGGACGGTACTTGTCTCGAACTATCACCATCGTATACGATGTGAGGCCGCGAGCTGCCTGGTGAACGTACGTCATTCGTCAATGTTGTTGGACTACTCTTTTTGACGATTTGGCTTGTAGTGCGCGATACGAAAGTTGGATTTCCTTGGACTGTTTCACTTGTTCAAATTGTTCCTCCGGTACTGCTACGAACCTGAGGATGCCAACCAGGACTTGTTCACACACAAATATATCCCAAAGCCGAATGACTTTTCGGATCTGTCAGAATACTTTGTGCGCAAGGTGAGTCCCAATAAGCAGAAGGACTGAGGACCTTGACTAACGCATGTCCAGACGCTCATCGTTGCCATTTCAAAGATTCGCTTTGAAAATGGCAAATCGCCGTCCGTTGTTCGACAGTTCCTCGTAGACCAACTCAAGTTCAATGACAACACTGCCAACCCTGTACGTTGCAGTGTTATGTGGAATGAGGCTGGCTAACACTGAATAGTATTCTGACGCCTTTTACATTTGTACTCTGATCACTGCGGGTGCATGCGCAACTGTTTCTACAGCGCCGCCCGAACGCGGTGAGCTGCTACCCACGGAAACAAGGACCGAGCATAACGAGGAGGACCGCAAGTTGCTGTCCTCTGTCTCCGAGGAAATTGAGCGTTATCTCAGCATGGACCGGCTCATCCCTTCGGCGCATAACATTGTGACCATGGCCGTACTCGAGTTCTATCTTATTCTGGGTGTCGCCGGTCTTATCCCCAACACGCAGCAAACCTTCTTTACCATGACACGCTACGGCAATTATACGCCAGTGCGGTTAGCAGCATTCGATGGGCTGTTCCTCACGAAGTGGTATGCACCGCCAATCATGAAATACGTGTTGGCGGTCATGGCGCACGATTCATCGCGAATGGTCCGACGGCATGTGGCAAGGAGCGCTTGTCAAAGCTTGGCCATCCTAGTGCAGATGGGCGAAATCAAGGCGAGCGTAAAGGAGAACGAGAGTCTCCTGATTGAAGAGGATGGAAGCATGCCTGAGAAGAGCAAGGAGGCAAAGAAGAATGAGTTGGATGCAATGATTCGGGCGCTGAGGAAGGAGAGGGAGATTGGCAAAAACGAGGTTCTGAGGGAATTTATTATGGCTATTGCCACGTGCGTTTGTCTCTTTGTCTACCTCATGTCCCTTTCTAAATGTTTTCCCACAGGGCCCCGGATGTGGACTACGAAGTTCGATGGTCAATTCTCAAGTTGGCCGACATCTTAATTCGCGCGGTGAATGAGGAGCCCCCGAAGTTGTCTTTGCACCTCCCTGCACCGGCAACTCCCTCCATTGAGTCAGCGCCAGTACTACCAAAGGTGTCCATCAAACCTCCACGGCGGCCCAGTATTGTCTCCACATCAGATTCCCCCAGTTCGAGACAGCAGAGTCCTTCCGTTTCGCTTTCGCTACCGCCGCGGCCCAAGATCAAGCTTACGACCAATGGTATATCGACCCCAAGGGAACGCAGTCTGTCGAGGCCCGCGTCACCCCTGCCCCAGACCCCGAGCGTACCGACGCCAACAATTCGTTTAGCGCCGTCCCGCCGTCCTGCCACACCTTTAGAGCATACACCTAGACAGTCTCGGCCACAACCCGAGTCTCAACCTTCGTCTTCAACCCCTTCGAAGCCACCACCACCGAGTCGTCCTAGGGGACGTCCGCCGAAGAGTGCGCACGTGAACGGGAATGGCAGTGGGCATGCAAATGGTAAACCGAGGGAGTATAAGGAGCAGAGCGGCGGTATGAGTGTGAGGGACGTGAAAGCCTCGAGGAATGCGTTGAAGAAGATTATGGGGAGCAAGTTTGCGCCCATGTTCTTGCAGCCAGTGGACCCCATTCGGGATCAGGCGCCAAGGCAATTATTTCGATCTTCGGACCAGGCGTGCATACTCATCTGCTTCACACAGTTACTTTTCAATCATCAAGGACCCCATGGATCTCGGGACGATGTCGGCCAAGTTGTCGGCAGGAATGTATAGGTCGCGTGATGATGTGGCCAAAGACTTCAGGTTAATGGTCGCAAATGCGAAACTGTACAACCAGCCTGGTAGTCTCGTCCATAAGGCCGCGATAGACCTTGAGCTTGCTTGGGAGAAGCGTGCGTTCTATGCACACCGTCCCCTACCAGTCACTGACCTTGACCAGAATGGACTGTCATTAATAGAACATTGCAGGACGCGGAAGATCGGGACGCAGCGCAGGTTATACCTCCATCCGAACCAAGCCCACCGCCTGCCAAGAAGCTACCGCCTGTACCCATTGCGCGCTTCAGCCCACCGCCTCACCCTTCCCCCATCATGCCTGCGAAGACTGGCCCCAGCATCAAGCTCAAGCTGCCTGTCAAACAAGAGGTTAAGCCGAAAGAGTTGTTCAAGGAGAGGCCGAAGGATAAAGGCAAGGAGAAGCAAAAAGAGGCGGAGCCACCCCTTCCGAAACTCAAGTTGGCCATTCGTCCTCCAGCACCAGTTGCTGCTGTCGTGGAGGATCCTCCACCCCCGCCATACGTCGATGACGGATCAGCCGACCTCCTAGAGGAGGTTTTGGCCATCGAACGAGAGAAGGAAGAGGATAGGTTTCATCAGAAGCGACCGTCGACACCCACTCCACCTCTCAATCGACCGCGCATTATCGTCAACGGTAGCTCCTCCAACGCCAATGGTCTCAAGAGGAAGGTTCCTCGGGAAGGCGACGACATCATGGCTTCAGCTTCACCGTCCAAGAAACATGCTTCCACACCGTCTTCTTCAACGTCTTCGGTGCCCCCTGGTCCTTCTTCCAGTCGTGTCATTCTCCCGCCGAAGGCGAACAAGCCTATGCTCAAGATCAGAGCACAGGTGAAGCCAAATGGCCCGGGTACTTCCACGCCACCGACCGGACCCTCCAGACATACCTCGCCTGCACCCAAACCCTCGCTGAAAGGCAAGGAGCCTGCAAGACCCACCTCCAGGCCCATGACGCCTTCGTATCCAGCCTCAAATACTCTCTCTATCCCACCCCGGCCGACACCAGGCACTTCTCGTTCTACTCCAGCAATACCTTCTGCTCTACCCGCACCTCTACCTCCCGTCCGTCCTGGGACCGCTACAGCTTCTGGGCGGCCAACGCCGAAGCCCATAGCAAGACCGGTTGCACGAACCGTTGCGAAGCCAAGTGCAAAGCCTCCAGCACCCTCCCCATTGCCGAAAGAGCCTGCTGCTCCGCCGCACCGACCGAAACTCGGTGGTCCTATGCCAAAGGCTGTTTCGTCGAGCACGTCCACGCCCATCAACGTCAAGAAGGTCAAGGAGGCGATGAAGATCATTCAACGGCTTCCTGAGGCATCGATCTTTGCCCGACCTGTCGACCCCATCCTGGACGGTGCACCTAGCTATCTAACCGAGATCTCCCACCCGATGGACTTCGGGACAATGTTAACAAAGCTCACCCACAATGAGTACCAGACAATGGAACAGTTTGGGTCTGACTTTGATTTGACCATGGCGAACTGCTTGAAGTATAATCCACCCACGACGATGCCGCATGAATGGGCCAAGACCGTAGCAGCGGCGTGGGCAGACATCTATCCAAAGCTCGTCGAGCGCAAATTGCCTTATCTTGAAAAGCGCTACTTGTCCAAGCATCTCAAGGAGCTCCTTGCTGACCCCACGTACGCCCCCTTTCTCGTTGGCACAAGAATTATCGCTAATGGCTCGTAGTTGGTGGCTCTTCCATGTCCCAGTTGATCCAATCCTCTTGGGCATCCCGGAGTACCACAACATCATCCCGAAGGACAAGGCGCGCGACCTTTCTTTGCTCAAAAAGATGGTTGATACGGACCAGTACGAGAATATGGAGGATTTCGACAGGGACTGCTCTCTCATGGTCAATAATGCGACAAAGTTCAACGGGGAGGCTTCAGACGTTGGCCAGTCAGCAATTGCCCTTCGCCGAAAGCTTACAGAGGTCATCAACGGCTACCAAGCAGAGGTGAATAAAAAGCGGAAGGAGACCGATACCCCGAAGAATTCACAGCCAGCTAAGAGAGCCAGAGTTTAGTCCTTCTTTTCTAGTACGTTATAGCGCACACATTATTGCTCCCTTTTTATTTTGTTCGTTCAACCCGTCGCTTTGCAAAATACTTTTTTGTTTGTGTAACATTATTTCAAGTAGAATACATACATCGAAAGGACAGCCTGTAGCATATATTGAAAGTTTGAGGAGGTACCGTAATTTGCAGATGTGGGGTTAATGAGTACATGTGTGCTGAGCCGTGTTCCAAAATGAATCTGCGTGAAATTGGGCGTCCGAGTTTACCAGTCGGGCCAGAGATCCTCCAAGTTCTTGTCGCAATCCTCTTCAGGCGCATCTTTTTGCTTCATCCAGCGGTCGGGGACCTGTCCATTCATTAGCGCCTTTTGCTCATCGGAGGGCCTCCAAGCTTACCAGAGGGAAGTACCGCTCCATGGCGCCAATGAAGCGTTGTCGGTACTGCTTGGGTGTGACAATTGTCGGTTCTCCGCGTCCAGCGCCCCAAGCAGACTCCTTCACCCAACTCTCCAGCTTCTTATCCCAGGTATACGTGCGGATGTAGTCAACGATGCCTATAACAAGCTCGTTGTTTTGACTGTCGACCTGAAACTAAGCGTCAGCAACGACTGGGTATAAGTGGTGTGGTGCGAGCATACCCCGCAGACAAGAGAGTAGTCCATAACATTGATGTCAGCTAAAAACTTGCTGTCGTTATACAATGCACCTCGAAGGATACGTTTCGAGTGCTCGCGAAGGTAGAAGGGCGATTTGTATTGTGCTTTACGTCGATTAGATGATCCCAAACCACGACCAGAAAAGCTTACTTTCAACAAGGTTCTCATCGAGCAGTACTTCATTCTCACGTCCCGTGGACTGGACGTGTCTGTTCCTTGTTGAACCCTTGAGGTCATAAATTTTGCTGAAGCGGCGGTCATAGAATAAGTTCTCCATCACGATAAGGTTCATTTGTGTTGATTTAGCCTTGTGTCCCGCTTCCGGCGTTGTCTTTCGGAACGTGATCTTGTAGACACCAAATACTTTGGCAAGCAGCGTCGGGCGCTACAATGTGAGTTGGGTCAGGTGAGCTCAATGAAGCGGATGAAAGCCTACATCTGCTGCAACGGCAGAGGACATGTAGTCAAAGTACGCAGGGGCGAAGGTCTCCATTGTCTGCAACTCGGACCGTGACATCTCCTTGGCAATGAAGCGATCGTCTAGATAGATAGTTATTGACACCACTCAGAGCGCCGAGGAACCTTACGTACCGCGAGTTTTTAAGAATGCAGACCCAGACTTGCCACCACTCGCATTCCACTTGACGCAACGGGCTAGCGACTCAATCATACTACGCTCACAGTCGTATGTTCGTCGAAGGGCATCAAACTGTTCTGGGTACAGGACGGTGCAGCTTATGGTCAAGCCACCACTCTCGAATGCTGGGACGATCTCCGTCAGAAGTTTTGCCGTGACAAAAGGAATATGCGCACAGATGGCCCAAGGCAATTTGGATGATGGTACTTTCAGGTCTTCGCTGGGATCCGCCTCGGTTGTATCCACGTTGACCACACCCCAGGACGTCGTTGTCGACTCTGCGATGGAATGGTCATCAGGCATGAACGCCTCACTCCCATCTGTCAACCGAATATCCCGTGCAATCCGCTTTTCTGTCCTCGACTTGGTGAGCATCTCTCGATACTGCGGTGAACTTGACGATGGTCAGAGGATTGTATCAAGGTGAAATTAAAACGATTTACTTTAAAGCCAATGCAATGATGGACGTCGGCTCATCAGTTCTGACCACCATAGACGAGTCCCGAAAGATGTGTTCGGGATCATGGAATGGATCATCGCCTTCCATGGATGATCGTGCTTGTGGTGGCTGAATCCAGAATCCAGACAATGCCCTCAGTATGGAATTCCTCTCAGTGCCGGCCTCCGCATCTGACTGAGGCGGGGTCAAAGACATTGTTGACTCCATTCTCATTGAACCGAGGAATGGTGATGGCGGTAATGATATTGGCCCTGGCGGTCGGGCAGGGACCTGGAGCACTTGTGACTGTTCTGGAGAGTCGGTGACCTCCTCTGGGGATGCGACTATAGCAGACGGCGGCGATGGTTCCTTGGCTGGCTCGACAGAGTTGTCCTCGTCATGTCTCTTCAGTAACTCCTCGATAGACTGCTCTTCCGGCTCTCGAGAACGGCGTTCCTCGTCCTGTGGGCCACCCTCATCATCCGCCTCACTCCCGGCATCTGACAGCGTTTCCTCTTCTTCATCCTTGGTGAGGTCGGCAAAACTAGGAAGTACTTGTAGGGTTGCGTTGTTGTTGTTCACAGGCCGGACGCGATGTCCATTCATGATGGACAACTTGCGCTGGCGACCTAAAGGCTTAGGCTCAAACCCAGCAACGAGCTTCCCAACCTTAGTGCCGTTGATACGCTTCCCCTTGAACGTTGAGTTCGGACGGAATGCTGACTTCGAATCGCTTGCGCGGTTGGCGCGCGCAAAACGCTGGGTTGCTTTGTTCGGATTGAGATTAGACCCGTTCCCGTTCGGTGGAGGTGGAGACCCAGGCCGACTGCTGATGCGCTTCCCACTAACGGTGCGCTTCTCCGGGGATGAGCGTCGAGACGATGGGCGCGATGCATCACTAGTGTAGCCACTACCCAGTCGGGAAGGGCCAGGATAGACACGAGAACGTCGAGGGGGAAGGTATCCCGGAGCAATGTTGGCAGTGTAGCTCTGCTCAATGTCAGAGTTAGATGGTTTCCTACGAAGGTTCTTGTGTTTGGTATGGCCTCGTTTGGCGTGACGCTGGCCTACAATTTGAATCGGCGTGTATTCCTGTTCGCTCTCTGAGACCAAGGGATAATGTTTGGGCTCCTGATATCGACGAACGAGATCTGGCACGGATGAACGTGGGGCGCCTGCCAGGCGCCTTGGAATCTTGGAAGACGCAAGAGGGCGGCCGGTGACCCCTTTGGTCGTCATTTCGACTTCAGAGTAAAGTGGCTCCGGCTACAGACAAATGTTTAGAACAACGAAACAGTACAATGGAACAGTCCGTCACATACCAACGTAGGAGAAGGTGGCCCCGATTCGCCTCGAAGTGCCCCAATGGTGGAATCGGACTCGCCGCTATCCTTTTCGCTATCCTTCTCTGGAATGCTGTCCACACGGAGTTCAGGTATCGGAAGGCCCTTGACCGTGTTGCTGCCTTCGTTGTCGTCTTTCAAAGCACCTTCTAGCTGCTCTCCGCGATCCAGGATGCGCGACTCGGATGGTGAAGTCTTTTCCGAGTTAGGCTCCGTCGTCGTTGTCGTCGAATCTGGCTCTGGCTCTGATGCATCGGACGCTGATGATGTGAACGAATCTCCCGTCCTTCTCCTTCTCCTCAACGGACCGCCCTCCTCTGCCTCCGAGACACTGGAGGATGGCAAATGCGGTGAATCGAATGCACCGGAAAGTGGGTATCTCCCTGGCCACATCGCGCGCACAGATCCAAATGCCGATGAACGACGATTATTCCTATCCATCGTCGCCCCACCCGTCATTCTCGGTTTTGGCAAACGATCAAAATCTTGCTGCCAAGCAACAATCTTGTCCTGCCTGAACGCGCGGACCGCGTTCAATGCCAACGTATCTCTTGACCCACTGTCCCGATACACCTTGTTGATCAATCTCGAAACCTCTTGCCTCTCTTGATCTGCCCGCACCAGCAGGACATTCACATTTGCCACTAGAGTCGAGTCAAATTCCTCCTCTCCCGTCGTCGCCTCAATACTCAGCAACTTGAGGTCCTCCACCAGCCCACCGTACCACAGCACATTCCTCTCCTGCAGGTTCTGAAAATCTTTGTTTTTCAGCTCTAACTGGGTTTCTGGGCGCACTCGTATCCTAAATGGCGGGTACACCACTTCATGCAGCTGCACAGGCTCCATCATGAACCGCACCGTCATCCCCTTTGCTGCGAAATAGCGAATGTGCTGTGTGTATACGTTGTGCTCACACGGTATCCCGTGTGCATCGACCAGGTTGAGAGGCTTCACGTCTGTAGGATAGAAATGCAGCTCGAGGAACTTTGCAAAGGAATACCGCTTCATCTCCTTCTTGATCTCTTTGAACTGCGAACTCGCCTTGCAATGCGGGCAGTAACTCCATGTGACGATCGGGTCAGGCTCCTCTGCGTGCGTAAAGGAATTATCCCAACGCTCGACCAGGGAATAGATCTTCGACCCATGATGCACATACACTTTGCAGTGTTGGGCGAGCGGTACATCGCAGCCGCGACCCGTGCATATCGCCTTCGGGTCCAGGAAGTTGACCAGCATATCATTTACCGCACGATGGATATACTGCGCCAGCGTGCAATCATCGTCCCCGTAAAACGACACATACGACATCTCTGGTGCAAAACACGGCCGCGCCTCTCCGAGGTCCACATTAACCGCAGGGATCGTGTACTCCAGAAGGCTGATGCTCTGGTACTTCTCGACCACAAAGTCATCGTAGTTCTTGCGAAGATACCACTCCCATATCCGCCGATGCTCCTCGTGCTTCGATTTGACGAGCGTGTAGTGACTCTCTGTTGCAATGTCGTCCGTCGTCTTCAATCTCTCCCACGGCTCCTCGGGCATGGGTGTCGATGCCATTGAGAGCGCACTGAAGGAAGAAGTATTGCCACTTGGAAAGTACCCAGGCTCTGCATCTTGTGGAAGCGCCTCCCCTCCGACAGTAACGGGTGTGAACATCGGCAACGGCAGCGCCTCAATTTGCTGGCTGATATCGTCTGCGTGGCAATTTGTTGAATGGTCCTCATCTGGACTCGAGACAATCGAGGACGAAGTTGCATTTGGCTCCTGCTCGTGTTTGACCACTGGTTTTTCCTCTTTGCGAATAACATCATCCTCCCAGGCCCGTTTGGCAGAGATGAGCTCAACGTCCAGCTCCTTCATCCGTTTGATAGGCCAGGGAACCGGGAATCGAAGTGTGGCTGACGCAGAGATGAACGTCTTCGTGTATGGCTCGAGCGAGGCGTCGATACGACGCGTCAGTCTCAACTGGTCTGCATCCTCGTCGGGTAAATCTTCTTCGGAGTTCGTGTCCACCGTCTCCGCCATCATGCTGTGGATAAGTAGATCTGGTGTTGGTGTCGTACCGCGCGGAGTGGATGTAGAGGAAGGGAAAGAGAACAGGTTCCGGACAGAAATACTCGTCGTATGGTGGCGCCTGTAGGACTGGGTGGCATTAGGGATCGCAACGGGTTGAATGAGAGGCATGTCGAACTCCATGTCGGACCACAAATGCGTTTCGAGCGAGAGGTTGCGGACAATGAAAGCGATAAATCTTGTAACCTTCTTGATGCGCCGAAGAGTCGCAATGTCGCCGCCGCGCAGCAGGATTGTGCAACCCATATTATTGTAACCCTCGAATCGCATGTATGATTTGCGACGGCCAGGAATGAGCGGATGATCGAACGTCTGAACACGGTAGCTGGAACAAGAACCAATGCGAGGCTCAAGAGCAAGCTTGTCAATGGAGGAGAATATATCGCCTTTGGTCATCCTGGAAACAACCTGGATGGCAGAAGGCTTGACGGCGCGCGCTACAGATATCCCGTATGCAGCCAGCGCTTCCAATGCAATCCTCGAAACCGAGTTCTCACAGAGGACAACGTGTGGGTCAAGGTTGTGGATGCGTCCTGCTAGATTGCCGAGGTACTCCTTCTCCTGTCGCAAGATTTGCGCAAAGTGGACATATTGGCCCTCTACGCGAGAAAACTCCAACGGAAAGGTCACAAGCATAACGCGTACGCCTGTGCCATTCTGGCCTGACCGCGCCCGGGCCATCTTCTTGTGTGCGACATTCTTGGTAATCACCGCGCCATTGACATATTCGGTGTCATGAGGAGCACCACCAGGAATCTTCTTGATCTTGACATAGCGGCGTTCATCCATGTCTGCGCTGGAGCGCTCGTTGTTGGCCGTGAAATCGAGTTCTGTGGCGATGCGAAGAGCAATGCGAATCAAAACGCTTTCCCATTCAGTTACATTTGGGATTTGCTCGCTGATGAGCATTTGGCGAAGCATAACCTTCAGGTGGATGTGAGAGGTTGTGTTCAGCGTATCAGCATAGCTGTCAAATTTGAGCGCAGAACTCTGGAAGCCTGGAGAAGTTCACTTACGCTGCGCTGTTGCGCCTGTCTCGACCCGGAAACTCGCTCTTTAATTGTTCAGAAGTGGGCGCAAAGCTGTCGAGCCGACTTGGGGCACGGCTTCGCATGAAGTCAATGGGCCCTGGCCCCCCAAAATCAGCGTAAGTATCGAATCGCGGTCTCTGCCTTCCCGCTGCGCTCTCCCGCTCAGGCGAGCCCTTTGGGAATTGGATGGTGCTTTGAGGACCCACGCCCGAATTCTCAGTTCCCATCGGAGGGAACTCGACTGGCGACTCTGATCCGTGTCCAGGCGGCGAACTATCCTCTCCGTACGGGTGTGCCGTCTCCTTCTCCTCGTCGCCAACTCCTCGTCTGAACGGCACCACGTTCTCGCCTGTAGACTCCCAGATGCCGTCCTCGCGCTCGCGCAGTTGATATTGTGGTGTGATAGGTCGTGAGCCAAACGCGCTACTGTCCGAGCCAGACGCTGCTCGTTTGCGCGCTTCTGCGATGGAGTAGAGGTTAAATGGCTCGTCGGTGCTGCCAAATAATTGGGAAGCCGCGAATGGTGACTGTGGATGGTGGGCCAGTCCCATCTCATGACCAAGCTGATGCGCAGGAAAAGATGTCGCGGTGGATATAATAGAACGGCGGTCGTCCTCATCGTCCGAATCGACCTTGGCCAACTTCTCCAAGCAGAGATTGCAGACGCGGACCATTCCTTCATGTCCGAACCGAGAGCCCTTGATAACATTAGACGCGCAACGCGAACAGAAAATCTGGCCTGCAAGGGTGTTAGGTGACACTGGAAGACGCAAAGATATGCGCACCACAGATTCGACAATGATGCTTTCTGCGCCAGGTTGTAAACACGCTCTTGCAGTCATAACATTCTTTGCAATTCTCATCATCCATCCAATAGTCCTTGGAAAGGCCTAAGCATATTAGATTTTGTCTTGAGCACTATATGCCACGCACCCTCGCCCCGGATTCTCCGAATAACCTTAGATGCTGATCCCGAGCGGGTCAAGCTGCCCGCCGTCCTGATGCTCCGTGCGTCGTCTTGGATTGGGAAGCCTGGGATGGAAGTTCCAAACATGCCTCCATCGCCGGCGGACTCGACACTTGGCGAATAGAACATGCCCGCGCGGGATGGTGAGCGGTCTCCATAGTCTGTGCTGTACGTTGGCACTTCGGATTGCGCGGGGGTCAGCGACACGAGCGGAGGAGCCGCATTTGATATGTTCAGCTTGAATGATGAACTCCGGTCGTTTCCAGACGCCTTGGACGAAAAGCTTGATTGCTGGGTATATGATGGCCTTCTGCCTCCCTCGTTAACTGGCGGTGCCGTGATGGGTACACTCGATAGAGTGCCGGGAAGCGGAGGTGACGGCGCTGCAGAGAGGGAATTTCGTACTCGTGAGAAGAGCGAAGTGACAAGCGCATAGGACGACTGGTCATCCTCATCCTCTTCGAGAAAGTTGAAAGACGTGATGCTATTCACGTCTTCTGGTAGTTTGGTGCTGCTCCGAGACCGGCTCGTCGGGGACATCAGCGGCGATGAGGATGCTGTGGTGGTCGTCATGATAGATGTCGTAGATAGCACCGCGTCCCCGCTATCACCAAGGCGGAGAGCAAGGCTGTAAAGCCGCCGACTCTGGCTCGATCAAATGGGTCACGTGTGTTGCTTCGCGCTCTCGCGCCACCAGACTCAGACTGGAGTGACCAGATGAATTTTTTGAAGCACCAAGCTCCGTCGCTCATCAGAGATAGCTCTTTCCAAACGAAATCGCCTACTCTGTCTCATGTCGTGCATTCCGTATACACACTCCAAAGGGAGTGCCACGAAAAGCCGAGAGAAGTCCACGGGATCAAGCACTTTGATGCTGGTACGTTCTGAGATTGGAAATTCAGACCTCGACTTTGGTTATGCCCAGGGCTCTACCGCCTCGTGGGATTAGTATCTTGGCGCGCGCTGTTGCGGTGATCCCAGGAAATCTCCCAATTCGAACTCTTGTCGAACCTAGTAAGGGACCAGATCGAGTCTCTTCTAATTTTGGCAGGTACCGTTAACTTTGGCCAAAATACTAAAGTTAAGCTGTCTAGGAAAGGTGAAATTCTGATTGAACATATGATATTGCATGATATAGTGATTACTGTTGAACGGACGCCAATATCTGTCATTCAGAGGTAAGTTACAGTGTCGACTTAAATACCCTTTTGATACTGCACGTACCGCCTGTTAGTGTGCCGATGCACCTGTGATAGCAGTCTGACTTTGTCATTGGAACTGAAGCCAATCTATTGAACCTGAACATGATGGGTGTCAATGACTTGGTAGCATATACTAGACACATTGTGGGGGGCAGTGGGCCGACGGGCGTGATGGTTGTATTTAACGTGAACTCTGGACGGTACAGATCACATTGAGGTATAGGCCACGGGCGTACAACTGTCGCAAGAGCCAACAAAGAAGTTAAAGAAAATACAAGCCGCACACTAATACTCAGTTCTTGCACCAACACACCACTATTACTGCAGAAGCAGTACCCCAAACACCGATCCCACGAGGACGAACGTGTTCGTGCAGACAGACATGGCACCGTCGGGGAGCCTGTCCGGTGTTGAAGACGGTAGGTCAGAGCTTGATTCCGACGAAGAATCGCCGCCGGAATGCAAGGTTGGTGTCGTTGTTGAAGGGCTGGCAGCACCAATGGCTCTGCAAAAAGTTGAACTTTATGTAGACGAGACTGCGAAAAGGACGCACGTAGATGAGCTCAGGCTAAACTTGCTGGTGAAGCTTGGGATGCTGGGTGACGAGAATCCGCTGAGATGGCCACCGGTTGCGCTTGAAAGACCGCTCGTGAGAGAGAAGTCACCCGAGCCACCAGGCGTGCCGCATGCCGGGGCGTTCGTGCTGTCGTAGTAGCAGACATCTCCAGTAGCTAAAAGATATTCGTGAACTAGCGCTGGGAAAACGACAAAAGGCGCACGGCAGCAGAATTCCTTGTTGTCACAAAGGGAATAGCCCTGGTAGTTACATTCCTGGTCAGGGTTCGCCTGGCAAGTCTCGCCGATGGGGCAGCATCCAAGCAAACCATCCCATTCACCGCAATATTCCCTGGTGGCATCATCAGGCTACTACTGTAACGCTTGTGGGTCAACTACGAGAACATACCCTATCGGGCAGCACCCAGAGCCATCGTCGCATGCAAGGTACCCCGTCTGGCAGCTCCCGCCCGCCTGTCGAGCGAGCAACGCCCCATCGTCAGAGCGCATGTGATTCGCCTGGCGTAGAAGCGCTGTTATGCGACCGTCCTCTCGTCGTGCATAGCGGCCGGATTTGATGCGAGGGCTAGGAATAGCGGCAAGCACCGAGGATACAGAAAGCAGAAGAACAAGTGAAGAGAACATGATTGCTCTGTGGGGAGAACTTGAATGATGCGGAGGTGCGCGCAAAGTCGTCAAGAAGGAAAAGGCGACGAGGAAGTAAAATATCCTGCAGGCCTTTTATATGTCGGGGGCGCGAGAGTGGGAGCATGAGTGACTTGCCAAGAGATGGAAATTAAGGAACGCATGTCAATTTGAGGCCTGCACTTATCGTGCCGTGGGTAGCCTCCCAGAAACTCATTCTCTAATGGCCCAGGGTAGCATGCAAACAATGGACGAGAGAGAGCTCAGAGAATGATTTTGACGCGCTAAAATAGAGATAATGGTGATTTCGCTCAACTTGTGAAAGGAAAGACAGAAGTTCAATTCAGAGATGTTGGGCGCACTAAACACTGTAGACAGTCATTGCAAGGTTCAGTGATTCGAGTGTTCGCCCCTCAGCTCGACCCCGTTTCCTCCAATGAATGGGAAATGCAGTGCCTACAGTGAGTATGAATCAAGATATGGTCACTCATCTGTCAACTAGAAACAGACGTTGCAGTGCACGGGCGCTACTTGAGATTGACAGGAATGTCAAAATGCAGTAACAAGTCAGCCCGGGCCGGGTCGTACAAAAAGTTTCTGTGTGCAGCGGAAAACTAGACAGAGTGTCACTAGCACGCGTTCACGTTCAGCAACGAAGATGAAATTTCTCCATGAGAAGACGCCAAAGTGAAACGACGGGACTGTGGAAGGCTTTCAGTGGGGCTTTATCCCGGCACTGACCTGAGTGCCCGTGTGGAAGGTTGCTTTCTCCAAGTCTTCCATGAAAACACCTTTTCGAATCTTCTGGTTTTTTTTCTGTAGAAAACCAACCAGAGCGAAACGAGATGTTCCGTCGTATCAGTAATGCAAGCAACCGCCACTGGCAGCGTTCGATGTGGGCTACTCTTTAGTGCGAATGAGACTACATAGGTGTAGTCGGATTTTTCAGGTTGTACAATCGAGGTTTGGTCGTAGCTGACAGTCAGCCGGATGCTAGCAATGATAGACCGAAAGCAGCAAGCATGACCAAGCTCACGGCGCGCACGTCACGTGGGTTTCCGCCACACTCTGATCTAAACGCTCACCTACCCACGCGCCTTACCACTCACTTACCGCTCCCAACATGGATGACGATGATGCCGATTACATGCAGGGCTCCGATGAAGAGGTACGCCTGGACTGGAACAGCTGAATGCCTTGCATGGCGCTCAAACACGCGGCGTAGGACTACGGCTTCGACTACTCAGATGGAGACGACGACGCCGACGCAGGAAGCGCCGATACCGAGAACCTGTACTACAAGGCAAAAGGTGCGTGCGCGTGATGGGTGGCTGATATGAGGGTGCTCATACGTATATAAATACAGGCAAGAAAGAAGAGAATCCAGAGCAGGCGTTGAAGGAGTTCCGGGCTATAGTTGACCAAGAGGATGAGAAGGGAGACTGGTGCGCGTGGGACTATATACGATGTGTATGATACTAACATTCTGCAGGGGCTTCAAAGCGTTGAAGCAGTCGACCAAGTTGTTATTCCTCGTACTTCGCCGTCCTGCAGATGCCCTTCAGACATACGCACAGCTGCTCACATACACAAAGTCTGCGGTCACCAGAAATTACTCCGAAAAGACCATCAACGGTATTCTCGACTACGTCGGCGGTGGCAAGAGTGGACCAGTAGAAGTGGACGTGCTTGAGAAGTTCTACCATGCGACACTGCAGGCGCTGGTAGAGGCCAAGAACGACGTGCGTGCAAAAATACATTGCCGATGTAATCTAACATCATGGTCAGCGTCTGTCTGCGAAAACAAACCTGAAGCTAGCCAAGCTATGGCTCGACAGGAAGGAGTACACACGCTTATCGAAAGTATGTGCGCTCTACAGGCTCATTCACTCTCGTTGACCAGTATCTAGCTTATCCACGACCTGCACACTCTGACAGGGACTGGTGAAGGGGACGACCAATCGCAGAAGGGCACCCAGTTGCTCGAGATCTACGCATTAGAGATCCAGATGTACAATGAAACCCGGAATTTCAAGAAGCTCAAGGTGCGTGGCATGTTGACTTCGCTTTCATGACTGATACGTTATAGGAAATCTACAATGCAACAAACGAAGTTCGGTCTGCCATTCCCCACCCACGTATTATGGGAGTCATCAAAGAATGCGGCGGCAAGATGTGGATGGGCGAAAAGCAATGGAACCGGGCCAGCGAGGACTTTTTCGAGTCTTTCCGCAATTACGACGAGGCGGGATCACCTCAGCGGACACAGGTTCTGAAGTACCTCGTCCTGGCCAACATGCTTACGGGCAGCGAGGTCAACCCTTTCGACAGTCAAGAGACGAAGCCGTACAAGGCAGACCCGGAGATTAAGGCCATGACTGACCTGGTCGACGCGTACCAAAGACGAGAGGTATTCACCGCTGAGAAAATTATCCGTGGTATGCTCATTGCCTTGTTCGAATGATCATTGTTCATGTATCGTATAGACAACCGCGCTACCATCATGGACGATGCATTCATCAAATCTTACATCGGCGACTTGCTTCGCAGCTTGCGGACGCAGTATCTCATCGACCTTATCCAGCCCTACACTCGCCTTGAACTTGGTTTCCTGGCCAAGCAGCTCAACGTCGAGATCCAAGAGGTTGAGGAGATTCTCATTAACCTTATTCTCGAGGGCAAAGTGGAGGGACGGATTGACCAGGTCGGAATGAGGCTAGAGCTTGACCGCAAGCAGAGTTTGGAGCGTAAACGCTATATTGCGCTGGAGAAATGGACTGAGGCTCTGGAGAATGTGCACAATGCTGTAATCAACAAGACAGGCGGACGGGGGACAGAAATGGTAGTTCCGGAGATGCTTCGTGCTAGCGACTGGTAGAGAGATGCATTCGGTCGTTGTTTTCCTTCTCGTTGTCGTCGCTTCCAACTGCATGTATTAAATAGTAGCATTATATCTTGTCACGACGGGTGAGCAAGAAAGAGCGGGCAACAATGAGCAGACCCACCTATATACTAAAGTGGACGGGGGAAGGGGTTCCAGGTGTAGTTCCAGCCATTGCGCGACGGAGTGTCGGTGGGCACACGCAGTTCTCTTGGGAACAAGCCGCGTATTCTCGCGTCAAGCGCGCGCGTCTGCGTCATCTTCATGCTCTTCGCCAACTTCTCTTCCGCTGGCAGGCGCTGCCTGAGATCCTCTTTCTTGTTCGCCTCCTGGTACAGGTGAGGGTCGATTTCGGCAAGGGTCTCCATTGCGTCGCGCATAGCAGCAAACTTGCGTGCAATTTCTGCGTCCCGGGTTTTGCGTAGGTGACGTTTGTAAAGCATATAACCGCGCTCAATGGTCTCGTGCGCTTCCTTGGAGGGCATAGCAAATTTGATGGCGCGTCCAGCGTCGTGTCGCCAGCCACCGTGTGGGGAAGAACGGTTCCGGATATTCGACGGGTACATTGTCCGCCGGATGATCTCCTTCGTTGGGTCGATGGAGTCCTCCGGGCGCTTCGCGTACCCGCGCGCAAAGATTTTGATGGCGGACACTGCGCGTCGAGAACCGGACATCATTATGGCGGAAGGACAAAGCCGAATTTTTGGATCGGTCACGCGTGACTGGCTTTGAGGTCCTGCGACGACAGGCGACAACCAAATTTCAATTCTTCTTCTACTTCTTTCTCTTGCGAATCTGGCTGGCTGGCTCGTCAGAAATGGGGTCGCCTTTCGCAATTCAGTTTTACCGTTGGGGCTGACACTGATCCCGAACGTTGTTAAACTCTTGGACTTCGACCTAGTGCTCGGGATTGACAAGTTCTTCCTCCTTACTATTGGTCTCTTGTTTGCATCTTGTATCAAACGGAGAGTACGGCGTTCTGTTTAGTACGCCCGTTGTGAACCTATGAATCGTTCCAAGAAGGCCATTCAACATGATTGTCGGCTGCCCTTCTGTCTACGTTTACTCTGGATGGTCATTGTACTACGCTTAGGTTCTCTCTACAGTCCCCCTTCACCGACATATCTCCCACTTGCGCAAGACTGAGCTGTGTCCTTACTTCCTTTTATCGCGGTATGTTTAGCAGCAAGCACTGCCCGCAAGTACTCAGAACATCACACATATTGTGTCACTGTTATTCATGCATTGCGCTCTTTTTCCCTACGACCGAGCGTCAAATCTTGACGTTCATTGCCAAATCGGAGTCATGAGTCCTCTGACTGCGTTCTCAAATGGGACTGGGACATGGATGTCGCGATACCTCAGCCTGGCGTTGAAGGGATCGTCCCATACCAAAGTGCCCCCAATCCTAGAATTGGCGTACATGCTATGAATCACCAGCTGCACTACCTCGTACACGGGCATAGTTCGGTGTGCCTGGTAGGTACCCTTTAGCTGTGTGCCCAAACGTGGGTTTTTCCATTGTGTTACCTCTTGACGTACTACATGGCTGCCAAAAGTTGCCAAGTCATGCTTTGCGGTCACATCATAGTTGGCGGACAGCGGTGAAGTTTCGCACAAGCGCGGGCTGCGCTCATGCAAATGTCTTCGCCAGTCAACGATCCTTCGGACACCTGTTTACAGTATGTGAGTGGTGGCGCAAGATCCAGTTTTGAGAGGCCTATTACCACTGCCGCTGCTTACCGTTCAACATGTATTTAAATCGCAGAAGAGGGAATGTTAGACTATCTCAAAGTCTCAGATACTCTCCTACAAGTACGATGTGGGCCATCGCAAGCGTGGCAATTCCGGGGCTCCGGATCAATGTCAAGCAGAGCCCGAGTTCAATTCCAGGAGTTTTTCAA